>PNEQ01102570.1:0-17303 GCA_003012365.1 Medauroidea extradentata | reverse complement strand
TTTTTTTTTTTTTTTTTTTTTTTTTTTTTTTTTTTTTTTTTTTTTTTTTTTTTTTTTTTTTTTTTTTTTTTTTTTTTTTTTTTTTTTTTTTTTTTTTTTTTTTTTTTTTTTTTTTTTTTTTTTTTTTTTTTTTTTTTTTTTTTTTTTTTTTTTTTTTTTTTTTTTTTTTTTTTTTTTTTTTTTTTTTTTTTAAGTGATGGTCAGATCAGTCAGCATTTAATGAAGTTCAAGGGCTCAATAAAATCGCTACATTAGCAAAATGTAATTGAATGATTTTATGTGACAGATACATTTCTCACAAACACTCCAGAAGCACGACAGAGCACGTTGAATCGATATAAACTGATACACGTTCGGATTTTTCAACCAGACACCCAAGGGCCTTGACAGAGGCAAGGTCACACTACTGTCAGTTCTTATCGCGCAACTCGACACCTCGACATCGCAGCTCGTTGCGTCGTAGAAAGGTACGAGGATTTATTACCGCAGACATATACCATAACGTATTGACATTTAGTATAGCTAAAAAGTATGGCATTGTTGCAATCAGGAGGGATGCTGACATTTATTAAGGGCCTCGCCTACGACGCGCATAAAATACGTTGCAGATTGTTCGTAAGTACGTTTTTTTTAAGAAACTATTCCACATATGCCCAATGTGTCAATATACGAAAATATAATACATTATAAACGATGACGAGTCGAATTTTATTAACTCACTTTCTTGCCTGTCTAATAAGTACAAATTTTGCAATCGATTTTAAACTATCTTCTCGATGAGCCAGACACCAGCTATAACTGGATCACATAACGTGTACTTAATGAGTAAAATAAATGTATAAAAATATTTCTTTAATTCCAAAAAAAAATTAAATTTATAATTTACAATACTAAAGACATTAAATAATAAATATTTAAATTAAAATTGAGTAACAAACCACGTTTTTGTAACGGACTAAACTGTACAGATCAATTTTTTTATGAAGATAATTGTAATGTTTAAATGTAAAAAACACGGAGCACGTGTAAGAAGATTAACTGATGCAGAAACTGTTGCGTGCGTACTACTTTTTCAACGACAGCTACTTTCCACACTTCTTTTGCACGGAAAAATATGTTTCTACAAAAATACTTTGTTAGCATTGACCTGCCAAATAATTTTTATGCTGGCCAAAAAAAATCTGTTTGTTTTGCTATCCCAAAAAAATTGTGGTCACCAAAAAATCCGTGTGTGATTACCACACAAGAAACTATTTAAAAATTTTTTTCTAGAGAGAGAGAGAGGATGGTTTATCGCGGGAAAACTTGACTGTTTGCTGGGTTTCAACGCACGTTCAGTTTACCATAAGATTACTGGCTTTCGCTTTTATGTGGAGCTGTTGCCCTATTTGACTGAGCCAGTAAGAATCCCACTGTTGTAATATTTTATGTCTATTATTAGTTTGCTGACAGCTACGTTACGTACATCACCTAACCATGTGTGTTATAACTAACTACAGCATTTTCAAGGGTATGTTGACACAAAACATTTCGCGATGTCATCCCCCCCCTCTCTCTCTCTCTATCTCTCTCTAAATAAATAAATAAATAAATGTGTGTGTGGTTTGCTCAGCACGTTATAAATCTTACAAGTAATTTTTAGGAGAAATTATGTTACACATTTTAGCCCGTTTTAAAAACCTTGTTCATTAATTTATTTATTAAAATATTATAAAAGTGTTTATGATAAAGGCTGGCCAAATATTTTCTTACATATCGGACTATATGTCTTGTCAGTATTTTTTCCCGTTTTCAATCGTTCAATGCCGGAATTCTAAACCTGTAAGTTCATTTACTGTTTTTCAAATGCATTTAATATATTTTTTTTATTTTAATATAATAACATTCATTTTGTATAAAACACTTGTGAGTATAGTTTCCTTGTATGAACCAATGTTAGGTCGCATGGTTTTCTCATAAAAGTGCGTCAGATCAGAGTCAAAATTTGAATGTTACGTTGCCGTGCAACTAGTGAAAACTAGTAGACGTACTTAAACGAATTATTACATAATGAAATAACATGACATGGGCTACGTAATCAAATATTATAAAAAGTAACAGAAAACTAAAGTAAGTTTAAAATTATTGCTGAGTTAGCAACCTTTTCCTGCACTTTTGCGATCTTTTAAAATTATTCTATGCTAAATAATACGGATTGGATTTATAAATGTTGTGTTACGTAGCTCATGGCATATTATTTCACTGTGAATTATAACATTTGTGTAAGTCAATTAGGTTTTCACTATTTTCATTGCAACGTAACACGCAAATTTTTAATTTTGACGCATCATTATGAGCAAGAGGAAACTGTATTCACAAGTGCCGTCTACAAAATCAACACTATTCCGTGAAAACATAAAATTATGATTTTATAGCACTAGAACACAGTTAAGCGTCTGAACCTTAAATTACGCGCCAGGGCATCTTAAGCGTTAAATAGAATGTTCTTCGATACACGCGGAAAATATTCCACGCGGGTTGGACGCACCTGCCACCGGATCGATACGCAATGATTGGAGGGACTAGAGACTTCAAAGCCCATTCTCGCGCAGCATACCGCCATTTCATCTCCACCTACCACCCCCCTCCCTCCCTTTCCTTTACCTTAAAACTCTCCGCCTCCTTCCACCACACCTTCTTAGAGTTCTCTCAAAGACGGATTCCTTCTGACGTCCCGCCAGCCATGTTTAAAAAGAAAATTCTGGCACTGGAGTTCTCTTGATTTGGACATCCTTTGCGACAAAGGTTTAGTGATAAGGCCTATTCGAAAAAAAAATTGAGGGTGTTTCATGAAGCAAAAATTACGTTTTGTCGTCACATACCTGTTATTTTGTGATTAGAAACAAAAAAAAGTAAACTTCTTAACTATTAATTACCTACTTCCACAATGCGGGTGTAAGTAAACACACATATATATGTAATTTAATTGATGTTGGTTATTTATGTATGAGATCGATAAAATCCTAAACCGTTTGACCAATCACCATGAAAGTTGACACACATAAAATATGTGTATTTTTTTTTTTTTTTTGTGGAGAAGGTTTTTATGTTATCCATTTGACTCTAACTTGCTAACTGGCCACTAGATGGAACAGAAGCTCACCAACTTCCATATTTAGCTTTCCCGTATGGCATATAGAATTTAAGGTGAAGGAGGATCACAATTCGACCAACATATATTTCTGTGTATACACTAAAAGGATAACGTATGCCGATTTCTGCTTGTTAAATGTATTTTGTAAAGTCGTATATATTTGTAATCAAGGTCATTTATCGTGTCTGTTGCTCGAGCTTGGAACAGTTTACCTGCCAACTTGCGGAACTCACCAACACTCCCGGCTTTTAAACGTGGTGCACACAAATATAACCTATACGGCTGTCAAGATGATTCCAGAAAACCAAAACTTAACTTAAAAATTGTCTGAGAAAGCCTAGATTTTGCTTCGGCCATTATTTTAAACTTAGAACGCTATTGTTTACCTTAAGTGTTCTTCTGTATTGTTCTACGTTAGTGATAATTTGTATTGCTAGTAATAGATTACTAGATGTAACGTTGGCACATTTAGTGTTTTCACGTTTGTACGTATTTTTACTATTGTGTTTGTAACACTTTGTAGCTAGGTACATATCGCCATGATTACCAAAGTAGGTTTTAAAATTTGTAAGTCTGAAGAGTGCATTGTAGGCCTATATCATTCACAGCTAAAAGCACCAGTTCAGAATTGTAGGTTTCTCAAAACAAATTTGCAAAAATAAAAAAAAAACAGCAATCCGAGACATTAGCTTTTGCCAATTTTCTGAGTAAAAATTTCTCTCGATTACCGTATTTCTGAAGAACAATCTCTGACGCCGAAATCTCGCGTTTTTAATTGTGAAGTCAGAGATCACGCTTAACAAATGTATAATTCTAGGTAAATGTTTGCTCATAAAGTTCCCAAATATATTAATCAAGGATTGATGTTTTGTAGTTTTCCTATACTGACTTTCAAAAAAATGTTGATCTCAATAATTGAAGAATTCAGTGCTTATTTATCTACCATGCCCTAAGATTTTTCAAAATATGATGTAAAAGACTTATGAATTTATGTAATGCCATATTACATAGCATGTTTCTGAAATACTCATATAAATGTGAATAGTGGGATTTTTTATAACAAAACCAGAAAAAAGTGTATATAAAATAGGTCTGAAAAATTCTTACTCTTTAAGATATTAATAAAAAGTTTGTTTGCTTAATGAGCTGCGAAGTACTTTCCAATTATCTAATTTTGTAACAGAAGTAAAATAAATGTTGTTAAAAAACTGAATTATGTAACTGATACAAGATTGCTGATAGCATTTCATGTTGGGTGATTAGGCTGTTTTCGGTCTGGAAATGCAAAGAATTCTTTATCATTAATTTAAAAACCAATTAAAAAATAAATTATATAGTACCTTGCAACATATTGCACTAAACTTTTAATAACTCAAAAGCTAAGGATTTTCTGACCTGTGCTTACATAAGAACTTTTTTTTCCCTTGTTTTGGTGTAAGGAATCTAACATCCAAGTTTGTCAAATTATTTCAGGAACATCCCGTATAGCTATATGAGTCAACATATACTTTTGGTAGTGTAAATCTCTTTCAAAAGTTAAATAAAAAATATATATTTAAAGTCTTCAAACAAGGAAACTTTTTAAAAGGGTGAAATTACTTAAAACATTAACACAAGTACAATTTCCTCAATTTGCTTCCAGTTTATTAAGCAAGAAATGTTATTATCTTACTAAGGGAAACTTATTGACAGTATAATAGTACATTAATAATGTGTATACTAACACACATACATATATATATGTATATATGTGTGTTTGTGTGTGTGTGTGTGTGTGTGCAATGATTTATGACCTTACCAAGAAAAATTCAAAGTTATCTTTGATACAATTTTTGATTTTTTTAAAATGAATAAATGAGTGTGAGTACATAAAAAATTTGCCGCTTATATGCTATGTTGTTTCAGAGGTGTAGTGAAAAGGGCATTATTTTCTCAATTAAATTTATCATACAAATTGGTGGCATAAATATGCAGTATTTTATTTATGTATTTGATACGATTGTTAACCATTCATGGAAAATATGTTATGTTATGGCATAAAATAAAAAAGTAATGGACTTACAACGTGGCCATCATTTAAAAAATTAAAATCATAACTATTTCAAAAAAATATGTTTTTTTCCCATCTACAGTTCTGCACAATGCTCCAGTTTAGCAGGTATCAAGGCGGCAGTGTCAAAGATATTTAGGTAAAATTGGTCGCCACAAAATTGTCTGAAATTTTTGTGGCTGTTATCGAACATTTTCTACAAGTTTAGTGTATGCATGTACATATATATTAAATTGGTATTTTATTGTATTGTATAATGGATATCATCAGTAATGTTTTTCCTTTAAAATAAACTAACGTACACAGGATTTGAATGTTGACGATGTATCAGTCCATTTACGAATGAACGCCACTAACATATTCGTATTTAGCTGAGTTGGTTAAATGGCCCACAAATGAAGCGAAAAAAAAACATTCTTAATCCTCGCGCAATTCAAGGTCTAAAATTGAGCCTAGGAGAGTTTTAGTAGACTTTATTTGGAACACTACCTTAGTAACTGAAAATTATCTGGGTGTTATCTCCACGCCTTATCATATTGACCGTCACGTATTTTAATAAGCGCGCGATTTCTTCACTCACGAGAGATGTAAGCCATTTCATCCAGAATTGTGATAAGCTTCAATCTGCTGACGTCAGTTGTAGGGCAGGCTTTTATTGTCATTGTTGACACAGGCAAGAGCGTGATGGGCTCGGTTGAGGGGTTCGACTGTAAATAATGGTAACGGATATTCAGTGAGAAACAGTGCTATCAGGTGTAAAACATGATAAGTAACGTGTTTCATGTATTTTTAGTTCTTCACGTATTTCAGTTCAGAGCTGCATTCCAAGTCTCGGCTTGGAATGGAACGCTTCACTTGTGTGAATAAAATAGGTAACTTATTATGTTTTATACCTGATAACACTTTCTCTCTGAATGTCTCTTATCAATTTTACAGCCGAACCCTTGTTTTGATTTAAAAAAAAGCAAGGTTCCCATTAATAAACGAGCAATCAACATCTCGGTCATCCTTCCTCTTTAATATCTAGGGGTAGGTCTAAATAAAATACAAATTTATTCACATCGAAATAAAGTACAACGTGAGACGTAAACAGCGCGGTTCTGTGTTTTGCTTGCTGCCACCTAATTAATCAAGAATTTGATTGGAAGTCAGACTAAGCACATGAAAACACACACCTTCAAAATTTGTCTAGTTGACTTTGCATTTAAAAAATAATATACTTACAAAACAAAGTCTAACCACGTGTGTCTCAGATAAAGAAACCATACGTTTTGGTGAGCTGAAAACTATTTCAAGTGGAGGCGCGGTGGCCGAATGGTCAGAACATTCGCTTCCTGCCAAGGCGATCCGGGTTCGATTCACGGCGGGGTCGGTCCCAGAATTTTCGCATGCGGGAATCGTCGCTGAACGGCAGGTTTTCTCAGAGATCCCCCGTTTCCCCCTCACATTCGTTCCGGCGTTGCTTCATATTCACCTCGTATCACCCCTCGCCAGCGCTAGAGACCTTGATGTTAAGAGCACCAGTCATACTGCATTTTTCTTCATTTCTTCCTGACTCCGAGTTCGGCAAGATTTAACTGTCAATATTTTAACATAAGAGTAGCTAGTTACATTACCTTTCAGTACGCACATTGGTTTCGAAGTATTAAACCGGGATTAGAATATAATTAAGCTAAATCAAATTTTAAGCTAATAATTATCTCTCACAATATAATTTAGACTAAATCACTCCTAGTACCAACTTTGTCCACTAATTCGCGCCTAATAGTAAAATGCAACGTTTATATTAAGACACGTTCCCGATAATTCATTGTTCCCTAAATATATGAAAATAAAATGGATAACTTCAACAATACAGGTGGCACAGCCACTAAAGCGCTGACCATAATCTCTTGTCCACACGCTATTTCAAGTATATTAATTGTTTACATTCTTTTGTTAATCGAATTATCTTCCATATTACTGTTGTTCTAAATTCAAATAATCAAACTGTTGCTAAAGATTAGTTTACTATGACCAGTTGTAATTTATAAGCTCTGTGCCCATATACACGGACCAAAATCTCCGTGTTATGAAACGTGACCTGCAGCGCCTGGATTGCAACGCGATGCGAGCATCAATATAGTGCTGGTGGTGTATAAACTAGGCGTACAAACCTAAAAAATTGTGCTGTGCGCCCTGTTGATATGGACCTGCAGCACACCTGTGGTCACCCCTCGTTAAGAGTGCGTGGTAGATATATAAAAGCTGAAAACATCAACTGATTTCTACGCTTTTTTGAAAGCCAATATGAATAAAACACTCGATGACAATCTTAGATAATGTTATATGCCAACATTTAGAGTAAATATTTATCCAGAATTACTAATTCGTTACGCGTGATCTCTTGCACCGCAGTTAAATGCACGAGGTTGCGGCGTCAGAAATTGTGCCTCAGAAGTTCGTAACACTGGAAACAATTTTGTTTAAAACGTTGGCTAAAACTATTGTCTAGGATTGCTATTGTTTAATTTTCGAAAATTGGCTTCAAGAAACCTACAGTTATAGATTTGATGCTTTTAGCGTTGAGTAATATACCACGCCCTCTTAAGTGGTTATACTGAGTAACGTGGTGCCGCGGCGTATGAATGGTCAGACCACTAACCTTCTATTACGGCAACCCGGACTCGATTCCCGACGGGGGTCGGTACCCAGAGTTTCGCACGCGAGAATCGTGCCGGACGATGTCGTTGAACGACAGGTTTTCTCGGAGATCTCCGATTTCCTTCTCCTCATTCCAGCGCTTCTCCGTTGTAGGGCCACATTTTGTGTCATCCATCAGGTCAAGCATATGCCTACAAGCACCCAACAGTAAATCTGCACCCGGAGTGCATTACCACGCTCCACTATTACTCTTCTCATACGACATTTAATTTTTTACTGAGGAACGTCATGGGATTAGATAAGTGTAGTATATAACGCAACCAGGTTGACTCGACCACCGGGTTAGTGTCTAAAAGCATGCAAGTGATTCAATGACTCGTTATTTACTGGGCGCTTAAAAACTCTACTCGGTTGGACAGGATTCAGTTTCTTTGACATAGTCCATTGCGAAATTTTATTGGCTATAGTGGTAAAGCAATATAAACTTCATTAATTTTACTTAGATATGCCTTATTCCTAATGGATACCTACAACACATGTGTATTACAGATTTTGGAAGATATATTAATGTAAGATAGTGGGTACTCTTCTCTGTTAAACAATATAGAGTGAGAATACTTCTTAACTACACTTTACAAAATTGAATAAACTTACGAACTTTCATAAAGTATTCACAAGAAAGCGAGTAACTTATGTAAGAGATTTCAAAGATAAAGACAGCGAGATATCCGTCTGCATCTCAAACAAAATAGCACTTCGGACTAACATAATAATGGTATAGCCTTCTATTTTAGATATGCTATTCAAGCATGCCAATTTTACATTAAAATCATGTGGTAACTCGACCAACATCACAAAATTATCAGGTGACACGGGAGACTCGCACTTCCCAAAAATAACTTGGTTAAATACCGCTCACTCTTCGTCAGATGTGACGTTAATTCCTCGCTCTTCGTAAAATCAGTGAGAGGTACTTTATAATTAGACAGCTTAATACGACAGCAGAATTTACTTAGTCCCTGTATCAAGCATCGAAGTTTATGTAACAACAATCACTATTTATACCTATCACCATATTTCAATTTGTATCATTTTTAACCCTTATTTCTTATCTTAGAAGAAATTAAAACTGTTACACTTCAATAGTGAGCAAAGGCGGGATTGTTAGTATATACACAAATAATTTTCTTAAATTTGCCTCTGCGCATTTGTACATAGTTTTACATACAGCCGTGTAGTTTAGTGCAGAAGCTGACTAAAAGTCTTTATAAATATTTTCGTTAAATTTTTTAATGTGATTAATTAATTTACACTTCTTTACGTAATAAAATGTTATATCTATTCCTAAATTATTTTTCGACTTTATTTTCTACACAATGTTTATTATAACAGCTTCTCCTAATCCCCGTAATTAATCCCGATACTTGATTTCACTTTATTACTATTACTTCACTAATAGCTTACATCATTGTTAAACTTGTCGTTGAAAAATGATTTAGGAATAGATGTAACATTTCATTACGTAAAGAAGTGTAAATTAATTAAACACATTAAAAAATTTAACGAAAATATTTATAAAGACTTTTAGTCAGCTTCTGCACTAAACTACACGGCTGTATGTAAAAGTATGTGCCATTCAAAAATAAAATTTTTAGATAAATAGTAATAATGAAAGATTTTGATCAGCGCTCAACATCGAGGTCTTTAGCGCTAGTGAGGGGTGACATGACGAGACCATGGCGCAGCGCCGGAATGTCAAAATTCTTCCTACCATGGCCTTGACACTTTTATTTGCGGCAACAGATACAGTGACAAACAACAAAATTAAATTTATAAACACTCTAATACTTTTCTTTGTAAATATCTCCATTTCTACCAGTTAGAAAAATTCCACCGGTTTAAAAATGCAAATATAATAGTAGTAATTAATTTTAAAATTGAAAGTAAAATTAAGTCTGATAACTATTTTTTTCAAACAATTTTACATTCATTATTGTTCTCTGATGGGATATATTTTTAGTTACCTTTTAGTCCGTTGCGTGTTTGATGTCGGATACGATTCTGATTGGGTATGTGATTTTGCAAAACGTCTACATATCGTTCAAAAAACATTGTTTCTGGATTTTTACTTATTTTCATAACAACATTGGTGATACGTTGGATGCCAAATATTAAAATGAAAAACTATTATATTTATTGCTACTAAAAAAAATTTAATACAAAGAAGGATATATCTCTAACAGAAAATGTAGGAATTCTTCGGTATCAAAATTTTTACTTTAAGAAAATTTGTTTTCACTATCACTGTTAACATACCGCATTGGCCTTATATGTATATTACTGTACCGTTAGCTCCACCTAACCATTTTTCATCCGCGATGTTAAATTAAGAATTTAGGGTAAAATAAATTAATAATTTAAAAATAAATTTCAAAGTGATTTTTAAGATTAAATTTTCAATACTTATTGCGTCAGGAAGAATAACTTGTAAAATATAATTGCTGGCATGATATTGTAAATAAACCTTTTAAGACTACCCATTGTAGTAGAGTACAAACAATGAAAAATAGTCAAGTTCCTCACACGGTTAGGCTCATATTTATTTGAAAATTCTACTTTGAATATTGTTTTAAGGTTGATTGGTTGGCTGGTTAAGTATATAAAAACCCATTCGAACACTGTTGCGTATTTTTATTTGTAATATCTTTCTCTTTTTTTCTTACTAATATTAAGAATTTTTTAAACATAAAAATATTTTCTATTGGGTTTTTATATACTTAAAGGACTAGCCCGTGTCATATAGGCTATTTTTACTGTGAATCACTTCGTTTCATTATGTTGTTTGGTTTTCGGGGGGTGTATGTACTAAAAACATGTAGATTTTTACTTTTAAATGCTACTATGGGAAAACCGGCCGAGCTAAATTTCTTTCATAGGAGGATAATGTACCCCTAAGTAACGTCTACAAAACTATCACTGTTTCATATAAATGTAAAATTATGATACTTTTCCCCGCCTGGATTGGACGATTAACGGGTCCGAGGTCTACAACTGCGGAAGCAGTAAGGATGATACAGCACTCGCATTACGCTTCCTCTTAGCCTCTAGATACAAGTTATTGAACTGACGCGCAGTCTTCTTACAGACAACTCAACTCTATGAGACATTTAGCGATGTGTATTTTACAAGCCTATACTTGTTAAGAGACTCTGGGGCCAGATTTTCGTACCCAAGAATGACCGCAAAAGCTATTTACGCAGCGAGAAAATAAGTAGTGGTGTACATGGAGTATGCATAAGCACGTGTAACGTGCTTTGGAAGCTATTCCAAAGCAGGCATTACTTAACGCATTCTGAGAAGCTTCAAAAAATAATATTGTAACTGCAGAAATTTCTGCACTCCACTCGACGGTCTGGGCAGGCGGCCACCTTAAGGGCGTTCCAGAGGGGAAGAAAATCACAATTTGATATTTGAATGAAACAGTGTTAGTTTTGTGGACGTTACTTCGGAGTACGTTATTTTCTTAGAAAACAAATTTAGCTCAACCAGTTTTCACATAATGACATTTCGAAGTCAGAATTTGCATGTTTTCAGTTCATACAACCCCTTCCCCCCACCCGGAAATCGATTGGCGTAATGAAACGAAAAAAAAATTTACAGTAAAAGTACACGTCACTGGCCAAGGTTTTGCGTATAGAAAATCCCATTCAAAGAATGTTTTGTATTTTTTAAATTTTCTGAAATGTGAACATTTTTTTTTTTTAATTTTAGAATTTTTAAAATACAAAAATACTTTGTATTTGCTTTTTATATATATATATATATATATATATATATATATATATATATATATATATATATATATATAATGCCCCAGTCTGTGACATTTTCTTTTACTATAAACTATTTCGTTTCGTTATGTTGATTGGTTACCAAGGGGTGTACGAACTAAACACATGCAAATTTTGACATTGAAATGCTATTATGGGACAACTGGCTGAGCTATTTTTTTTGTAAGTGAATAATGTATTCCAAAGTAACGTTTGCAAAACTAACACGGTTTCATACAAACATAAAATTATTTTTTTCCCCTCTGGAACGCCCTTAACCTGTTTTAGTGACAGATTCACTTAATATGTCAATACTCCATCACTGGATGTATTGGGTTTCAAAATGAGTGAACTTCATTTGTTCAGCTGTGATTCATACCAATGAGTAGGGACCGGAAATATTCCCGTTTTATTTAAATTACAAGCTGGAATTCAAGCAACTGTAGGTACTTTTCACTTACACAATTGGACCTGTATTTATTTGACACCTCCTAGAGTACATCAAATAAATAGTCAAGAAGCACCTAAATTAGGGACAATACATTTGGAATCGCTAAATGGACGACTTGAAGTACACGCCCCCTGACGTCACCGCAGGGAAAAGTACTGTGGGAAACAATGCTTGTTTACAAACATGCTGATTTGTTAGTTGGTAATTGCAGAAAACAAAAATGTTGCGCATTCATGGATTTGCACGCAAGGGTAACGAATATTATTTTCAATTTCATGGTCAAGATACGATACGCAAATACATAACATTAATGTTTACCTGAAAAAACCGCAAATTCCAAACAAATAATCAATTTCCTTGACGTACATCTCATCCGGGACATGTGAAGCCAAACAGCTAAATGAAGGTTATGTTCGGCTGCGGTATCCATGGAGATAGGAATTGTATCCCACACCTGACTGAAGCTCCGCCTCTTTTCGAGTCGTCCATTAACGAGCAGTCAATGTGCAGCTGCTGTCTTCTCCAGTAAGCATGTATTCTTGGAAGCTATCCTACAGTTCGGTGGAGTGGCGAATTTTTCCGCTCTTTATCGGTGTGTAGGAACCGGAAAATTTCGCTGATTCAATTACCTGCATGTTTGAATGCGTTGTTCTGTGTATACTTAAACCCCGACTATTTGTTCACTAGCTGCTATTCATTAAAACAGCGGACAATGAACGAATATACGGAGCTTGAATATGCTTAAGACAATGGATTCCAGCCGCTATCGATAAGCATTTGACTAAGCTGTTTAAAGTCTATAGAAGAGGACGCAGATTAAGTGGTCTGATGACTCGCCTCCCACACTGTACACATAATCTGGGGCACCTTCCGCGAGGAGTAGCTACCAATTTTTGCATGCGTAAAACATGGCGGACGCTGCGGCTATTCAGCGGACTGTTTCAATAGCTGAAACGTTATCTCGGCAAGCTTCCGCAGGCCTTGAATAAAGGAACTGGTTGGAATAAAGGACTCGGTGAGAAAATTGCATTATGAGATAATGGTAGGTGTAATGTTTTGGAGAGATCCGTTTTGCTTTATTTTACGTCTCTCTTAAGAGATTTTCTCTTAATGCAAATAAACAGTAGCTACTTACATTACATAAATTAATAATATTTGCTATAATCACAGTTAAAAATGAAGTAGCAATTATTTATAGCATAGTGGCATCAGCACTGACCGAGACAAAAAATTCATAACTTAGTGAAGAATTGATATATCTGTTAAAAAATTGGTGTTGTCTTTTATGGATATAATGGAACACAATAAATTGTTTGGTGGAAGATAGGCCTTAGCTTACTCAGCCAACTCCTCAGTTTCACCACTGTACCATAACCGACATATTTTCTCGAATAGTTAATTTGTAGGGAATCCTCGTTTTCAAGAAAACATATTTGTACTAATTTACCTAACGTACACACCCGCAACTCTGCTTTATATTTGCCAGCTTGTCTTTGTGAAGGGACGTAGACGTCTTCCTTTTGACTCTTCCAATCAGAATCAGGTTACTGCAACTCCACATGTCTATGATTTTCTGATATAACTCCAAGCGCGTAAGAATTTATGTACGCATTTGAGATTCTGCTTCATGGTCAGTGATTGAAACAAGCTACTGCAAAAATGTTTTCGCTAAAATCAGATGCCTCTAACAATACGCCGATGTCACGCTTACGCTCCTCTCTACTTAAAATTAACTGATTCTAGTGCATTTCCCTGTTTCAAAACTAACAAAATTAATAATAACCGTAAACTAAATTTATTTAAATTAAGTGGTTAATTTTATTGAACACACATTTTTTTAAATATTTATTCACCGTGAAATAATGATAATTATGAAATAAATTTCTTTAAATAAAGTTGCCAGTTTATTGAACTAATTTTTTTATATTTATTCAGTGTTTGATTTTGTAAACAATTTTTGGTTGTCGTTATTAAAAGAGTATAAAATACTTTTGTCACCTAAACAACTGCATATTAATGAACACAAATCAGTTTTGTTTTGTAATCATCAACAAATTAATGCAAGTGAGATTCATCTTGAAGTAATGAACAAATAATTCAATTATCACTTCTATATTGCTTTCTTCTACGAAGCAAAAAAAAAAAAAAACTTTTTACTGACTTTAACAGCTTTCACGTTTACATGTAACGTGCGTCCCAGAACTATTTGGGTGGTGTTATGCAAAAATGGGTTAACCCACAAGCTTGCAAAAAAAAAGAGTTAACGACAAATCTGGATTGAGAAAAAGCCACTCTTCAATAAGCAAAAATTATTTTAGCAACATTCAGTATTGCTGTGCTATCTTGCGGCGCAAGTGTCAACCCACTGCGACGATACCGGCCATTGTGTATTGTACAAGAACCAGATAACCCTCACGCTCATGCTTTTGCAAGCGAAATGTTTATCAGTGATAAACGAAAACCATTCAACCCATTCCTGTCAGCGTTACAACACGATTATAGGACAGTGGTGGTTGTAGTTAATGCATTGCACTTATATAGTAAATTATGTTCTTGATGAAGGCTGATTAGTTTCAAAGGTAAGTACTGTCACAGAAAGTAGCCTATACATGGTATTTTTATTTAGATCTTTATCAATAACATGTAAAGGCTGTGCATGGTTTAAAAACATAATTTTGTGTAATGTAGAAATTTCGTACTACCAGTCCCTCCTGTGGTGCCCTTTTTCATAATAAAATTAAAGTAAACTGTATATGTAAACAAAACTATAGTAGCTTAACTCGTTTTTACGTAATGTTGTACCCATAGTGTTTGTGGTTTAACTCATATTGACATGCACAAAATGATACCAGTCGTTAGATTATGGGTATTGTTAACGCATTGCGACAGCAAGCAGTGTGTTATGAATACCAAGAGGCTCGTCTGGAGGAAGGGCTAACGACAGACGGCGGCACGTCGTAGGTCTCGACCCAAGACCATCCTGGCGAGATCGTGTCTTATGAAATACATAAAAGAGAACATTCAGCCACCGCCAGTGAAGAAACTCATACTATGGTGTGACTCGTGTGGGGGGCAGGGGGCAGAATCGTAGCAAGGGCTGTACTTCTGCTGATCTATACACTACAGAATCATGTATAATTAGAATAGATCACATTGCGATTCTTGCTTAAGGCCACAGTTTTCTACCAAATGACTCGAAATTCAGGGATATGAAATGTGCTCTTAAAATACAACAATGACTGTACAGATACTGGCTGTATGAATGTCATGAAATCCTGTAGGAATAAGAAGTACACCGTCAACAAATTCAACAGTGATGACATGTATTCAGTAAGCGCTTTGGAGGCTGCAATCACGAATCGTAAGATTGATGTAAATAGACAGAAAATGAGTTGGCTTTCTACCCACGAAATTCATTTGAAGAAAGACAAACCAACTACGTTCAAAGCATTGCTCAGGAAGATCCACAACAGGTAGATATCACGAGAAAAAGGAAAAGACCAATGTCATCATGGAAGAATGTGCAATTGCATTAATTATGGCCAAATGGAAAGGAGTTGTCAAAAGAAAATATTAAAGATGTGAAAGGTTTTCTCCGATTAGTTCCACAGGATGCACAAAGTTTTTATAACTTTTTGAATAATGTACAAGGAAACTTTGTTGATGTCATTGAAGGTTTTGGTAAAGGCATGAGCATTGATAATGACGATGCAGAAATGTATACATCTGCACAGTAATTTCCGAAAATTCACCTTAATAAACTTTTGGCTTGTAGTGTATTATCCTGTTTCTGTTACGAGTTTTCATTTTCATTGAAATTTCTGCCTGTATCATACTTTTCGTCGTTTGACTTTCTTTTGTGAATGTTTATGTTTGAATGACTACCATTGTTGTCATTATTACAACATGTAACACACGTGTCTTATTATTATTGTTGTGTTATTTAATTTGTAAAGTAATTCAATTATATATGACATTTTCCCATGAAACATTATTATAAGTGAAATAGTGGCTTAGCGTGCTTTCATATTTCATGTTACCTGTAATGATGTTAAGCAAAAACCAGTCAACCCTCCTTTTATTCGCCCAGCTTGTGACACACATTGACTTTAACATAAAAAACCAGGTGCAATGTTTCGTATTAAGTCTATACTTTGAGATAATATACTTGAAAATGTTTAGCAATATATTTCCTATTTAAAATATCGGGTTAAACTTTGAACTCAATTTTCTCTACTCATACATATACGTGTTGGCGTGTTAACCCGTTTTTGCATAACGCCGTCCATTTAAAAAATAACATTTGGCTCTTTTGAAGTATTTAATTCGTCGTTAAAGAAGCAAGCTCTCATCCTTTGGTTGCCGTGTCTAGTGTTTACTGGCGATCAATGTAAACAGTTCTTTGTGAGACTGCTTTGGAAAAAAAGAGATTGGAGAAACACATGTGTCAACATAAATACTTCTTGAGCATCTCGCTATTTTGGATCAGAAGACACTCACAGACAAATGTAATGCCCTACTGAATATATACTGTGTGTCTTTGTAAATGAGCGCGGATATTTTGGTGGATGATCTGCGAGTATTGCGTGTGACCTTTAGGTCGCAAATACATCATTACGCTAATGGAAAAATAAAAAAAATATATATATAAAATAAAAAACAAAAAAATCTTCGTCAGTATATTGTACGTTGCTTGTTGCAGAGTCGTTTTAAGGGATTTGACTACAGTTTCAGACAACTTAAAAAGTTATTGCTGATTATTATACAATAAGCAACATAAAAACATTACTATGAAGACTGTTTATAACTACTTTACGTTTTGATAGTGTAAAGATGCTCGTATCTCTATATCGTAAACGACAAATATACCATTACTTACGGAATAGTAAACTAAATTATTTTGACTTAGCATAGAACGCTGCAGTTTGTCTAAAAAAATTATGCGTTCGTTCAAGATTACCACTGACGATGGCACCAAAACAAACGGAAGTAAAAAGAAACAAGTAGATCTATACAGAACTAATCAGCCTACTTTCCTTTCGTGTATATATTGATAACAGAAATGTTTGCTCAAGGGCTGTAGGGGGATGAGTTATCCTAGGGTTTTAGAACACACAGAAAAGAATGCCAACGAAAGCAATATGATGAAAAACTCAAAAATTAGTAAACATACTGCAACATTTAAATTTTGTGTAT
>PNEQ01102560.1:0-23796 GCA_003012365.1 Medauroidea extradentata | reverse complement strand
CTGTGGACAGAGTGGATCACTTTTGGATGAAGAATATTCTACCTAGCTTCACTGATGTGAGAGAGTTGCCAAAATTTTTGAAAATGATTTTTATTATTTCTCATGGGAATGCTGCATTGGAAAGGGGTTTTTCCATCAATAAAGAACTGCTTGTAGAGAATCTCCATGAACAATCTCTAGTTGGGCTGCGACAAGTGCACGATGGAGTGACTGCTAAAGGTGGAATTCAAAATGTGGTGGTCACCAAGAAGCTCATACACAGTGCCCGTAATGCTCATGCACGTTATGTTGAAGCACAAGAGAAGCAAAGAACTACAGCAGAAGCAGATTTATTAGCTAAAAATGAGAAGAAATGAACTGCAATAATGATAAAGAAGCTCAACGAGAAGAAAAAGAGAATCTTGGACACTGCTGAAGAAACTGCGGCTGCCATTGAAAGCAAAATAAAGTCTCTCCAAAACTAAAGTGGTACTGGTAAGTGACTGTAGTGTTGTATTTTTACTTATTGTGCATTTGTTCTTTTAATGTGTTGAATGTGGGAACTTACTTGAATACATTTTACGGATATCTAATGCCTAATTTATAATATTTTTGTGTCAGTGAAAAATGGCAACTTGTCAGGGAATTTCAAACTGCAAATAGAGTGAACACCCTGTGTCATCAAAGGCCTCATTCACATTGGTTGTCTCAAATCTGCGCTAACTTTGACGCAACGCAGTCATGTTCTCTTATAAATTACGTTAACGCTCGCCCCCAGTTTTTAACACTTTACTATTTAGGCCTAAGGGCACTAGTATTCACCCAAACCTTTGCCGATTGCCGTTTATTTTCACGCAAGGATAATATTTTAGCATGCAAGAGTGTGAAGACAAAACTTTTAATTACTTACGCCCAAGTGTTATTCAGTGACTTCGTAACATTTGTTAACCTATACCAGTGTTTGTTTACAAATACTGCCGAGTGCTTGACCAGTAGAGCCAATCCTGTGCACGGACTCTGTAAAAGTGCACAAAACAGCGATCACGAGAAATACGCACGTAAACATAAATTGCACTTGTTTGTTATTGCTTAGAAATGTGTTTTATGATTATGTAAATGTTTTTGTGTATTAATTATTATTATAGTGTTAAACGGCAATATGTGCCTTTATAATTGAAGATGGGAAGTTATTTGTGTAACAGAGTAACTTTGTGCCACGAGAGTATTTTCTTTGTGCGAGAGTGGCACACTTGTGTAGATGCAGACGCCTTGAGCGGCCTGGCGGCCATTTTGCTAACAGTACTTTCAGCCCTCCTCAGGGGTATATAAGGCGGGCACTGCCCCCAGCTAGTCAGTCGTCAGCGACTCGGCCTTCGGGCCGGCCTGGCACTCCCGAAAGAGTACGATGGCAGCTCTCCTGACTCTCGGCACCCTCACACAGTCCCACCTTGGGGCTGGCTTCTTGCAAAGGGAGGCTCCTAGTCCCAGGTGCTGGCTTCTTGCGAAGGGAGCTTTCTAGTCCACCGAGGAGATGTCTTGTGAAGGGAGACCCTCAAACCTCCGAGGCGACTTCTTGTGAAGGTAATAACCTTTCCCTGGGATCAGAGAGATAGCAGTATAAATTACCAGTAACCCAGTATTGCTTGTTAGTCCAGTATCGTCGACGGCCGCAACGCCTAAAGTAAAGAGGCTATTGATAACCTCTCGGGGGATCAAAGAGATGATCGCCACACAGTTTCGGTCACGAGTAAGGCCTTAGTTTTTGCCCAGTAGCTGAACAGCCCTGAGTGCCATGTAAAGTTATATTCACCAGAGTATGCCCTGTGGTAATTTATGTTGTTATTGTCAATGTGTCATATCTTTATTGTCGTACCCTTTTTCTCGTAAATCATATTGAAACCCAAGTGTTGTAATGTATGTCATCAAATTATGATTGACTCAAGCCCTGATTGTAAACCATGTACCCAAGAAGTGTTACATTCGTCATGCTGTGAAAAGTACTGTAACTTGTGTTCATGAATATAAACGCCCTATAAAACTGAACTACTTTTCATTTATCCTTTTATAAGTTCACCTTGTGTACCAACCTTTGTTATACAATACATGCCGAGTGATATCTGCCTTGCCCTCTATATGTAAAGATGATCCTGTGCTAGCAAGTAGAGTTTGTCCTTGATGGCTCACCCAGTATTCACTCGCTGAGTCAAGGATAACTCTATTACTAACTACTCTAGAAGAACCACACCAATTCCTCATGCTGTTTCCTCTGAAAGTCTTCTAGATACATACACTGCTCACATTCAGCAATCTTACTTGCAACCCAACCCGTCTAGCACAGTGGGATTCGCGTCAGCATCTCGTGCACAGAGACAGTCCGAACGGATGTCACTCTACCACACCTTGAATAGTCACCATCGCACACCCTGGTTGTAGGCTCGTTTTCAGGGATGTTCTAAAACTTTCAGTTATTGGTGAAGGCTCCATACTCGAGCCGCTGCTGCCCCGAAGACATCAGTCTACCACCGTGCAAATTTTGCCAAAAGACCGGCAAAACTTCTGAGGTCAACTTCCATTTGCACATGGCGCGCCTGCACTTTTGGCATCATCTAAAGCTGAGGAGAGCTCACACTGGAATGGAGGAGGCATGCTCGACATTCCTTCATCAAGCCTCAGCCCCTCCCATCCACTCTCCCCCTTCCCGCCGAGAGCCCACCCCGTTCTCCAATGCTGTGGACACCAGATGCAGGAGCGGAGAGGAGAAGAGAGGAGAGGAGAGACAGAGGGACTTCCATTATCGAGTCTAACCTAGGGCAACCCTAACCAAAATTGGGTACCTGCCATGCCTCACCACCTTTGAAACCCGATATCAAAACAAAGAACGAGGGTCCGTTCATCACAATGTCAGTTGGTTTAAGTGGCGAACATAAAACTGTAACATACAAATTTTAACATTTACAAGACATTACGCAAAAGCTATGAGAAAGAAAGAAATTTCATATGAGAAAAATTAAGTCACATTTTATGTCTAAAATAAGAAAATCAATATCTGGTAGAAAAATAAAAATTTGTCAGTGAAAATTGCTGTAGACAGTGCCCTTAAAGAGACATGCTGAATTGTAAACCATTTTTCTTTACTTTTTTTGTGTTCATGAATGTGTTTTTCCATAAATATTCCGAAACGCGACATGACAAAATACTAATTATCATTGTCAATGGCCCAAAAAATTGAACCAATAGACGGCAGCGAACCGCAACGTGACTTACCGCCATGTTGTCTCGAACACAACTGGTTCTTCTGCTTCCTGTGCAGTCGTGCCAACTCTAGCACCTAGTAAACAGTTGACGAGGTGCACCAAGCTCGTGCACGGGAAATACAAACACTGAGGTCCAAAGTCAGAACACTAGTAGTATGTATATACATAAGTCTGAGAAGGGCACATTATACAACACTTGAAAATTTGGCCAACACATAGGCTATATACAACAAATATTAAGTCCAAACAGAACGCATTATGTGCAAGTTTTAAATACAATTCATAAAACAAGACAAACCTTTAAAAGTTCTAATATTCTGAAACTTCTCAATGTCTTTACTGTAAAAGGGTTCTATTGTCAAAGAGGAAAAATAAGTTTGTGGTAAGGGGAAAAAAACCTCAAGTGTATAGTTTTCACTGGACCAAATAAAAACTTTGTTATAGAGAGGTTTATGTCTCAAAGGGTTTACTACATAGAGGTCTTACTGTATACGACGCCTCCTATCCACCACATAATTCAACCATTGAGTTTCGCACAACTGGCTGCAACTGCACAAGTTCATTTTTTCATAAACAACACATAGATCCATCAACGCACTTGCAGAACAGATTTTAAAATAGCTTACGCACAGTATTTCTGTGTCAACTGTGACCTTGCTTAAAATAAAGCTATGTTATAATATGTAATTGATTTTATTAAGTCACATAACGTCTTAATTTTGCTTGTAAATTTGAGATGGATGCAGTACATTTCTTTAGCAAAAGTTTTCTACATTTTGAAATAATCTGCCATTTGTAAAGTGTGCAGACTGATATAACATACATATGGGACTGTTTCTACATTCACAAGTTTAATTATGTTTGAGTGCCTTAGATTATGCTAATTAATGGGAAAAAATCTGCTAAGATTAATAGAATGTTGTTTTTGTGTCTTGTTGCATACCCTTGTGCATATGTGAGAAATTCAAAAGTTCCTTGTGTCACCTCCGTAATAGACTGGTAAGTAGACGTCATAGTGATGTGTGTTTGACAGAGTGTGATATCCCCCACAGCATATTACATACAGCACATCATGAGCCGCGACCCTCTGCAAAGAGTGTTGAGATCCTGCGCAGCTCAGAGAAGGACTTGTCGGGGAAGTAATGTCCGGTGAGATCCGTCAGGACATCGTACAAGACGTTACAAAGTATGCCTGTAAGGAGCCAACGCGATGGAGAGGTGCGTGCGTCTGCCTCTAGCGCGACTTCTTGCTTCTCGATCATGTAGCGGCCGTAGTTGATGTTGTTGTTGTCCCGCACCAGCTCATGCAGTTGCCACTGCAGTAGATCGCTGTGGAGTATCTCCCTGCAAGACAACACTCACATCTTACATTGTTTTGTTCCCTACAATTTTCTATAGTAAGTGGTACATATTAGCCAAGACTAGAGAGACAGCGCCGTGCTAAACGTAACCTAGCAGATGAAACTATTGACATCTCAAACTCAGTAGCGTCCCTGCTATTTCTGTGGCATACCGCTGAGTAGAATCGCTTGGCTAGCAGTGTACAGATAATAGTAAGGTTGCCGCGACTAGAGGCGAGTAGTCCGGCAGCCTATGGTGATATTGATATGGCTTTGGCGATCCACTTTCGTGAACAGTGTTTGTGGTTGGTGCCGATTGTCTTATCTTAGATTACATCTCAACACAGCCTTAGGCATTTATAGACACCTTACTAATCTTCTCGATAGAGATGAAATTATTGTAAGAATTGTTTGAAAACCTGGTGCAAGGACATCCTTTCATACCGAGAAGGGTGGGGGGGGGGGGGGTTGGCAGTTGTGATTCTTCCCCTCCCCCGCCCTTCCTTAGCAAAAAATTTTTTGTTTTAAATTTCATATTAAAAATTAGTAATAATTTTACTCTTGGAAATTTCTATCGAGTAGATTCTTACAACTAAGTTTCTGTAAACGCTACTTGAGGCATAAACAAAGAATTAAAAAATAGTAATTTTTCTGGATAAACATATCGTTGACAGCAGCAAAGTGATAAGAGATGGGTATCCACTTCATTTGTAACTCTTATTGACAAACACAACTTAATTTCTCATTCCTGCCTTACCACTGACCCTAACCCAGAGTACTTTGCACCATAAGCCCATGCAAAACCAACTGCTAAATGGAGATCGGCCAATAAAATATTAAACGTAGTTCAATACAAATATAATACAATGCAGCATAATTCATTCGTGTTTTAATATCGTCATAGTACATGTAGTAAGGTTTTATTTGAAAACTGCAGAAGAACTCACAGTAAGACAGTGGTTATTTTAAAACATTTACTGCATAGAAGTTTATATTTGTTTTGTTTTCACAAAATATAGCATATCCCTGCAATAATAACTAAATTTCATTATTGTGGATATTTTTTCCTGCACCAAAAAAAGTACATAAGTGGTGAGTGATTGTTGATGTTGTAAATGTCCAGTTGGATTGCCACAATAGCACAGGAAGGAGGCAGCGACGTCAGATCAAACACAGGAAATATCATCTTTGGATTTACCCGTGTGGCAATCTAGCCTGGGGACGTGATTGGCTGTCAGTCTTTGTTGGCTCTCTCCTATTCACCCTGTTCTGGGCAAGAGCAGAGTCAGAATTTTGTTTCACGTGCAGGAGGGCCACTATTTGTGACATTTAGTAGCAGGCACTGTTATGGTTGATTTGTAAACTGGTGATAACAGACTGGAGATAAAAATATCTAGTTTCCTGTAGTTAGCAGTAGTTATAATTATACGGATATAACAGTTTGGTAATACATATTTTTTTATTTAAATAGGGAAAAGAAATCTCTCCAGATAATCCCTCTTATTTTTAGCCTACGTGGCTGCAGTTTCGCTTCTACTCCATAGTCATCGATATTACCGTCATTGGCTCTTACAAGTGCTGTCCTACATTCTCAATTCACTTGTACTAATTTGTAGTTATGATTTTTGTATATTTTCACAGAAAACATTCTTTCATTTCATATGTCAGACTGTCATCAAGCAAGTCATAAGTTTAATTTCAAAATGTTAACTTTAAAGAATATTCTTCTGCATTGTTTGTTTAATTCATTTAGAGGTAAAGTAAATGGGTTTCACAGTTTACGCCTTGTCGACAGCGAGTTCTTTGAGACAATGAAACACATCTTTGTACAATGGCAGGAGGTGGGGGAGGAATCTGCAATGTCTTTAGCCTGCAGCAACGGGAAACCATGGAAAACTGAAATCAGGATGGCTGGAGCCGGTGATCGAACCCGGGTCCTCCTGAGTTCAACTTTGCCCCATCATTTGTTTAGAAACAAATTTTCAATTAATTCCAGTGTAACCACCTCAATACATTTATTCTATCCTATGTTTCAGAATGAATATGACTGTAGCAACTTCTTCGCTGTCAGTTCTACTGTACTGTTACCATTGAGTCACAACTGTACTGTCACAATATGAATGGGAGAAATGTTTTGTGTGGGTTTCAAATAAATGTTTTATTCAAATGTGACATAATTATAAATATAACTGCTTATAACTTGTTCTATATAATCTTCGGCACCTGAAATAATGCAGGTGAATACATTACATATCATAATATTAAAATACTTAAATTTTTAAAAAAGTTTACAATATTTACAGCATTTTCAATTTTTCAGTGCATGGTTGGTCACTCTTTCAATTATAGCATTTGGCTATACAAAGATTAGTTTTAGTAAGCTAATTATGATTCTTATGCACTAAATTATTTTCTTTAATGCTTTATATTTTCAGGTTATACTGTCCTTCAGATTACTTGTACTTTTCAAGATATTTAATGTAACTATAAATTCTCTTTGGATAGCTAAGTTAGTTAATGATTGCTCCTACGTAGTTAACTTTGGTACTTTATTTATTCATATTAATTTTTTTATTTAAGGCTAGGACTCACATCCAAAATCCTAATTTTAATTTCTTTTATTTTGAATTATGTATTTCTTTTTGTTTTCTTTTTCGTGTTTTTCATATTCTCGAACCCCGGTAAACCTCAATAGGTATGCTGGAGGGGCAGTGTTAAGTCTAAAGCGAGGGATCCGAGATTAGGGAAGTTTTAGGCCAGCTTCGATGTCGGAATGACGTGCTTTTCTCTGCACATCGCTAGCTTCGTTATAGCTATCGCCATCCCAATAATTTTTGTTAGTTTTTGGAGGCCAAAACGTGAGTCAATGCTAGGATGGCTGTGGGCATATTCAGAAGATTCCACGAGACCTTGACTAACTTATATTAGTGATCAAGAAAGAAATTGCTGATCCTAGCATGACGCCATCACCACTTACGGGCGTAAGCGACGACTGGTATGACGCCGATCTTTTCATACAACTTCAGATGTGTCAAGCTATTTTCTACCAGCTAAATTTATGTTTTTTTTTTTGTTTTTTTTCATACTTTTGAAATTCTAGTATTATCAAGATTTTAGATTTCTTTTGGAATGGCTGTTAAAATATACTCATCAGTCTTGAGTTTTCCTAGAAGCTCTCTGCCTACCACTCGGGAGACTTAATGGCCACGGATAATTTTAATTTTTATCTAGCCAAGAGTTAATGTGTGTTTGAAGCTAAGTAGGTTCATTGGGTAAGCCAGATGGATGATCGCAGTAACGTAATTTTATCTGCTTCATAATTAAATTATTTGCCAGCAATAATCGATTTTAATTTGTCTTGATCTAATTTAAATATTTTTAATTTTCGTGAAGTATTTTTCAAGCTAGTTATGATTCGTCAAGGATGTGGTAATACAAAATTAAGGCTCATAACTACCTTACTCTACTTATATTTTGTCAGCTAAATAAATTAATGATTTAAAATTTTAGTCACTGAATTAATTATTTCTGGTTGTTTAGATTGGTTTTGGTCTTAAAGTCACTCTTATTCCAAGGTTCTTGCTAGTATAACTGTTCTGCACATGTACCCAGGGTTCCAGACATGGACATCACTAGATTCTTAGCGGTAAGAGTGTGTTTGTATGCAATACCAGAGTAAAGTCAGTGAACACTCTAAGTTTCCTAGACATTCCACACTGCTACACTGGCTACCCAATTCTTACGCATACCCAATTCTTACGCAGCTTTTTTTAACCAAACACTACTAAATCAGAATACCCAATATAAAAACACCACACAACAGCAGCTACACTAGTGGAAATGAAACAGGAGGTAACACAAAGAAGCAATTTCAGACAGCAACTTGAAATTTGTTTACGGAACAAATTTGCCATACGAGAAAACTGCAAATAAATATGTGACAAATATGACATTAAAATGAAAATTACTCATGTAAAAATATAATTTCACTAACTGGAGAGGGGACTTCAACAAGTGCCCTGTCCAAATAATAAAAAAATTATTTAAGGAGTGGAAAAACTATTGACTCATAACGAAAATAAATTTTTTTGTAAGTTTTGAATGTTTCTTTTACTACATTTAGGACTGATATTTATGCACACAGCACGCACCTCCTTCTATAAAAGGTCTTTGCTACGTAGAAAAACTTAACTATCAAATACCACACAATTAATAAAGTGGAATTGAATACAATGTAATAATTGTTCAACAACATAATGGTAAATTGATAGTACAGTAAATCCCTGATCTAACGACATCGGCGATATAACAACATAATTTCCAGGAACCCTGGAAAAATAAATATTTTAAAGTTGGTCAAAGCTAAGTAAAGTGCAATAGATCGCAGTAAAACGTTATTTAAAAATAATGTTGCCTACATTAAACAATAACATACAGCAGTTATCATAAATTGGTAATGTGCAGCTGTGGGGAAAAATAAAAATGTGAGAAACTTTAGCTGGAATAAAGTTAAAGCGCGCGCTGAGTAATGAGTAAGTTAGGCCACCTGGGCAACACCGGCATATGTGACTAAGGCTGCCTTCACTCCTCTCTCACATCACTGCAGGCCGCCATGCAAGTGCTGTGCTGTAAGAAACACACACCTAAAATAGATAACACTCCCTCCTGGCATCCGCACCAGCCAGCCAATACTCCCTCACACCAAGGCCAATTTGTGCTTGTGTGCATGTGCATCAACTTCCGTATATTGTCTAGTGCCGCTGCTAGTGTACGTTCGTCGTCACTCATCGCAGCTGCAGCCACACCGCCACCACCCACTGAATGGTAGTCACGTGCAAATAACGCATCATGTCTGGCTACAAAGCAGAACTATTTGTTTGCCCTGAGGGCTGGGGGAGGAAGAGACGTTTTTCTTTTTTTTTATCATCACAGCAGGGCAAAAAAAAGTAAAAAGAACCAGCATGACAGTAAGTCCATTAAAGAAGCAAAAAAGAAAATAATTCAGCATTATTTCATCTTTATTTTTCTCTAGCTTCACATCAGGTTGTGCACATTAGAACTGAGATGTGACAGTTGTAGGGAGCTGAGAAGGCAAGGCAGAGAGGCGGGTGGTGGTCAGAGCAACGCAACTCTCCGCTTGTCGCCACCCCCAGCCACATTCCTGAGCGTTGCCTTAACTTAGCTCCGAACAGTACTTGACCTTGACAACTTCCGCTGTGTTACTGATCATGCGGCATGCGAGGAGGCATAGTCCTGTATGCTACATGTGGGCTGATAAGGTTTTTATTTTACTACCTCTCGTAACATACAAAGTTGACGGTACTCAAGCTTTATCGTGTGCCAAGAAGTTGTGTTTATATTTATTTTATTTATTTCTATTTTACGACAAAAAGAAAGGTTGTATTTACGTGCGCGGTAATAATTTGTAAGCCAGTGGCACTAGGAGTTGCGACATGAAGAGTTGCATCACGCGCAGTGTACAATCTTCCTTTCCTGCAATGTGAAGTTGTTTTCAGTTTTTAAAGGATATCTTTCCTGACTTAAATAGTCTACAATTTTTTTAAACCATATATTAAGTAAAATTTACTTAATGTTTATGCTGCACATGATCAGGTACGAGCATTATTCGCGACGCAAAACTTTGCAGAGCTCTTTGATTTTTTATGTTTTTGGATACACTGGGAGTGTAATTTTGTGATATGGGGTAACATTTTATTTGGAAGACGCCTTTTCATTATGCTAAAATATAATTTAAATGAAAAACATGGTGATTTAAAGTCAGTAGTTCTACATTAACTTCTAAAAAAATTTACTTCAAAATTAAAAAAAATCGTGGGTTAAGGGGGGAAGGGGGGCAGGCAAAATAAATTACCTTGGGAGTAACGACATCGGCGATCTAACGACATAATTATCTGGCACAGTGTGGTGTCATTAGATCGAGGGATTACTGTATTTCTTTTACATACTTCTATAACATTTCATGAAAGGGTAGAAAGAAAAAAAAGTAGTTTTATACTACACAAATGCAGTAATTTAAGGTCGAAAGATTTGTGAATTAATTTACTTTATGTTATACTTTTAACGTATCCTGAACTAATTCTGAGGATAAGGTGAACTTTTACCAATAATGGATCTGAAATAAATAGGAACACATTGTTTCTTGCCCACCAGAAATTTATTCACAAAACATTTCGGCCGTTGACAGTAATACAAATTTATATATAATTCAGCAATTTCGTGTAACATGTTACCAATATTAGTGAACTGTAATCAGACAAAATTTTTTTACTTAATAAAAATATAAACATATTTCCATTGACACTTCATGAATAAAAAAATCAAAGCAGCTTCCGCTTTTTATTGCAATTCATTTTCTCTCTTACTTGCAATATGTTATCTGGTTCCCTGACAGAGAGTTTTCTAGGACTCCTTCCATCGAATATTTCTGGAAGCACACATTCCAGATAAATTCAACGGACAGCGGCAACGTCTTTCTTTCCCAAAATTTATCATCTTTTCCTATACGCTCTACAAAAAAATCTGATGGAGAGTACACAACAAAATCACAAAACTTTTTATTTGCAATGTTCAATTGGCCCTGTACCTGGAAGTAATAATCATGGCATCTTCTGTGTTGCCGAACTCCATCTTTTCTCAATTCCAGGCAAATGGCATTTTTCTGATCAACAGCTGCTTCTAGCGAAGACGTATATCATATTTTGGGAGTGTATTTTATTTCGACACGACCATCATCGCTCCCCCGAGACCAACTGGGCTTGCACCCAAGTATGGTTCACATTCTGCTACAAACAAATCACATCTCTCTATTTTAACTGATTTTAAGCTGTTCATATAGTTATAGCAGTTTTTTCATTTAATCTTCCATACACGACTTTCGAATGTAGCTCTTGAGAATACAAAAATGTTTTCAGTAGGTTGTGACATAGTGTGGTATCTTTTCTTTTGCATACTTTTACAAAGTTAGAGGAAGTGAGTAGATTACATTGCAGCTTGCCAAATTTCATTTTCATGTTGTCCACACATTTGCCTTTCTAGAAAGGCTCGTTTATCAGCAGTATTTAACTCATCTCTAAGATTTGAAATAAATTTGTCCCATTTAGATTTCATTTCAGTCTCATCAATGTCTAGTGGAATAGATTCAACACCATAATTCTTATCTAGGTATGAAGTTTTTGGTCTTTTCCTTTTCTTCGGCAACCTTTTCGTGTGCATACAGCAGAGTTCTTTTCACTCGTTTTTTTACGTTTTGCAAACTTCTTTTTGAAAATTTTTCCTGGGCTTCGTCCAGTAAACTTTTCCCAGGGACTTATGTGCACGAAGACCCTTTTGTATGACTCTAAGCAGCACCCAAACATCTTCGTCTGTAGCTTCCACAATTATAGTAGTTTACACATTTCCCTCTATTAAATTTTGCAGCATGTCCCATGTACCATTCAGCTTGCTTCGTTTTCTGATTGAACTTCAAATGATCGGCTTTACGCACAATTGGATCAACAACTTTCATCACGTCTTGAAGCAGGCCACTTTTTTCAGCATCTTTGGTAATATCGGTTTCACCTTCGTGAGAACAAAACTGTTTCCGGCAGCTGTCATGTCGCCCGAACACGTGGTAGGGTGCATTCCTCACATCATTTCACAACTGCTCTATGTCTGCAGTTTTACATACCTCTTTTATTGCAATGCACACATCTTTTACAAGTCTCTCTATTCTCGTGGCGCGACCTACACGCACTCCTTCAACTAATGTCACGTGCTGCTCTGTTAATAGATGCCTTGATGGAAGAGGAAGTGTTGAATCTGTGGCCAGTTCGTGTAACTTGATCGACAGGCAGCTTACCATGTGATATGTAAATTCAATTTTAACAACATACCTATGACCACCTTCAAGACGTCGGCTGTAAACACAAGAATCCCCATCTCCAATGTACCTTATATCAATATATTAAACCATACTTCTCCTTGCTTTGCAAAAATCCTTCCACTGTAGCTGCAGATTCCATTCCCGTGTAAGGACCTTTATAATTAAGATAGCATTTGTGTTTTCCTGAAGATGACTTTGTGGTCTTCGCACGTGCACACACAGAGCACCACTAAGGCAATCCAAGTTCGATTCCCAGCAGGGTCAGTTCCCGGATTTTCGCAAGTTGAAATTGTGTCGGACGATGCCATAGGTCGGCGAGTTTTCTCGGGAATCTCTCGTTTCCCCCGCCCTTTTAATCCGGCGCTGTTCCATACTCACCAGCGCTGAAGAATTTGATGTTAAGCGGTGACAAAAATTTTTTAATTCACTCACACAGAGCAGAACTTGTTCTTTACTTCCAGATGCAGAAGCTTTTGAGTTTCTTCTCTATCACTGCCTGTTGGAAAGAAAGTAAATAGAGGTATTGTAACATTTGCATGGCAATTCATTTAACATTTGCATCAAGATAAATAAGTGTTTAAATGCAGTACTTTGCTGTTGTGATTTGTAGGTAAATAATAAACATAGTTCAATTGAATATATGTAAATACATACATGAAGTTACGCATCAACGGATTAATGTGTTTCATATTTACGTTAACTGAAAGCCAAGTTTTGGTGCCAGCACATTGTAGAGGTACTTAAGTCCCACACTATCAAAAAAAATTGTTTTCATGCTGCCTCTTGAACTACCACGGCATCACGTGCGCCAGAGAGAGAACTATCATCTCAGGGTATATTGTGGGTTACGAAGGCGTGCAAGAGCACGGAAATTAAATAAAGTCAGATTTCATTTGAATGGCACATTTACTAACGCACAAAATTACTTGGCATTACAGACAAAGGAACATGCTATGCCGGTGGGCTACTAAAACAAATTATTGTAATTCAGGCCATTTGCAAGAATTACAAATAAGAGAGTTCCTTCAGGCCCGCGCACATCACGCCCAAACACCTCTGCAAACTCGTACCAAAGTTACAGCGTCACTCAAATAAAATACAGTAACTGTTGTCAAGCGGTGAATAGCTAGAGATGAAATAAGAAACAAAGCTAATTCAAATTAAGCACATGGCTCTAGCCATCACGTAGTCCACACAGCCACGTGGGTGAACCCCGTATCTCGTTAGAGCAGTCCCGACACGTCTTCATCTCACAGTGGGTCAAGCAAAACTGGAGAGAGCCCAGGGCATGTGCGGCTGAGCAGGAGTGCCATAGCCTCCAACCAGGTGCACATATCCTTTCGGAACTCTTTTAATTACTGTGTTCTACACTGGTTGCTCAGAACTCGCAATTCAAAATGTATGACTCCTGGCAATGTATACTTAATACATACATTTCTAGATTACGTTAAAAGAACATTTTGACATAAAACTATACACTATACTAAAGGTGCCACTGGCGGAGTGATACCTTGCGGTCATCCCCAAAAACTTCGTATCGGGCAATTCCCAGAATTCAAGGCCCTTTGTCCAACCTCACGTGCTCCCCGCCTGAGGCCATCCACAAAGATCAAACTTATACAAAACTGAAAATGTGAAATACGCCCTATGGCCTTTAAATTACATTAACAAGTTACTTAGATAAAAAATTCATGAAATACATAGCTGAACAAAAATTAGACCAGCCTGAACTCTCTACGACAAAATTGACAGATCAATATTAATAAATTATTAATTATGAAAATTAAGCTAATACTAGCCCAATGTACCCCACTGCAATAATTATTGATTAGTTACAAATTAATTTGATTTAAAATTTATAACTTCTTGCTTTAGGATGGCATTCCATAGCCTCGCAGGACTAAAGTTCATCCACAGATCTTGATGTTAGAAATTATAGCTAAATAACGAATAAAGAAACTATTTACTTAAAATGACGAAATCTCTGTGAACAAAGGATGTACTTGCACTCAGAAAGCCAGACGGGCTCACAACTTTGACCGGGCAACTTATGAAATGTGGGGCTTCACTTCACACTGCAAACCAAAGTGACTGGTTGCAGGCTTAGTTAGTTGGGGGCTCTTATGTGTGGGCCGGCATTGTGGTCGGTGTTAGACTACACTGGGGCCGAGCAAACTACATCATGGCTGGTGAGGCCAGATCACTCTACAACTTGTATCAGAATGTGAAACTTAGGGTTAGGGATGTAGTGTTCAGTGAGGTTGTACTGGTGATAAATATCAATACTAAAATATATATAGGTTAGGAATTCATTTGTTAAACAGATTGAGAATATGTACTGAGTAATAATCTGAAGTACGATATTAGGTTAAAACTTTTGTATTGCTATTGCCTAGTAAGTTATTAGTTGCCCTATTTATTTATTGTAGTTGGAATACGGATTCGTAAAACCAATTAAGTAATTTTTGTTCCGTATAACTGAAGTATATAGTAAAAGTTTCGTAATCTAAAGGGTTTTGGTAGTGCGTGTCACAACAATTTTTACAGCTGAAACTTCACTTTCATCCTTTATACTAATAATTAATATTTTAAAAAAAATTAGATTTTAAATAATCAAAACAAGCAATATACAGTATGTTGTTTGTCTGAATGTATTTTCCGCACAGAAGCTTCATATGGACTGAGTGAGCACATGCTGGGCGTGCGCATTGAGTGCTTGCTGTATGTATGGCAACCCTGTGCGAGTAGGCTCATCTCCAGCCGACTAAATATAAGTGTCTGCCACACGTCTTCACAATCACGTCGGCTGCAATGACCTCGACAATTTTTTCTTTCCTTCATAGTTTACACAGTGTTAAAGCTACATACATACCCTCACAGACTTTTCTGATGCATTTTTCTTGATAAAACTAGCAATTGAAACAAATATTACGTACGTACTTCTAATAGCCTGCTAGTTATGAGGTTCTTATAACTTTAAAAAATACGGAAAAATAGTTTGCCTTTAAAAAACAAAATTTTACCTCTTTAGCCGAATTGTGTTAAATCTCTTGAATTTGCTGTTTATTTCACATTTCTACCTTACTTAAGCTGTGTTTGCTACAAATCCACTTGTTGGCTGCAACGTGGGAGTGTTTGTTTAGGCAACTCCCGCCTGGCTCGGCACTTGTGTCTGTTTACATTAGCACGCCAGCATTGCCATAGTAAAAGACGTGCATGGCAGCAGCCGAGTCGTAAATGAGTGCCGGGTGATGTGAGAGAGGGCGGCCCTGGCGAACTCACCTGCACCACCGAGCGTTACTCCGCTTCCTCTCCTACCCTCTAGGCTGTGTGCTCTGAGGAGGGAGCGAGGCAGGGAAGTCTAACATGTGAGCGGCTGCCACCCCTGGCGCCCCACTCCACCCTCCCGAGGGGCTATATAAGCCACCGCACAGCTGCGGAACGCGCAAGTGGCATGCTATTGCTGCTCGCTTGTTGAGGTAACACCTCCGAGGCTAGACAAAAGTAGATGGGATTTGCTGATTACCACCAGGTGTTAGATGGAGCGAACTTTACCGTGCCAACAAGCCTTTCATTGCTTGTAGTTAAGTAGTAAGAACAATGGCGTTCGGGGACAGTTTCGGGGAAGTCATTGTTGGAACCTCATCGGGTCTTTGTTGGTCCGTCTGACCAAGGTATTGCAGGTAGGGCGCGACTGGGCTGGATAGGCGGCAGTATCAGTGCCTGTGTGAGGGGGGGGGGGTCTCGTTTTCTAACGAATAAACCAGGGTTGCCTAGACTCGAGCTGGTCATCTTACCTATCGTTAAGGTACCCCAGTCATCCTTCACATCGGATCCCTATCCCCTTTTCCCAGCATATCATCGGGGCTCACGTAGACCTACAAAGAACGGGAAGGGGAGGTGCGAGGATTCTCGGCCATTGCCGCTTCGAGTAGCCGACTGGGGGCTGGCGACCAAGGTGGCTGTGTAATCCACACCAACGCCAGGGAACCAGTTGCTAGTTCGGTCCCGTGCCACTCTGAGTGGCGCGGCTGGAGCTTCCTTGGCCTGAAAGAGCAGCACAGGCAGGGGTAGTGGCGAGGGGGAGATCGGCCGGTTCAGGGAGGGCTGGCTCCCGTTCAGAGATCCAAGGTGGGTGTGTGCTTCACATCAAATGCCTGGAGCCCAGTTCGGGGTATGATCCTGCGCCGCCTCGAGTGGTGCAGTTCTCATGCGTGGGGGGTTGAAACCCAGCCGCTGTCGTAACGTTCAGGAACGTGTTCCTGGAATCAGGACCACGGAACCGGTGACAGACTTACTCCCCTCCTTCATGCCCCATACCCGTTTCCGAGGCCGGCAACGACATAGGTTGCCGAGGAACGTTTGGCTGGGAAGGCGCCTCTATTGTACAGTAGATAGCGTCGTAAACTTGGTAGCACCCATTGTTGCTCTAACCGACAACCCATCCGCTCCTGGAGAGGAGCTGCTCCAGTGTTGCACGCCTGACTTCGAGGAGTGCGACACCGTCCACTGCACTGCCCACCATCCCTACCCCCTCCCTAACACACAAGCTCACTCTCTCTCTCTCCCGTGGGACACCCGCTCACCAACGATAGACCTGGGTTATCGGCAGGTGGTCCTCCCTCTGCCAACGACGGAGTGGCAGGAAAAGGTACGGAGCGCGACACTGGAGCAGAGCTCACAGTACTGGCAGGAGGTCGGTCTCTGTCGCAAGGCTGAGACGTACGGAGACCACGAAACCCGGTACGACACACTTTCACCCTATCTTTAATGCTTGCATCCAGGACAGCTTTAGATAAATTACTGTAATGTTACTACTTTTCTGTTAACATAAATTTTCTCTTGCTTATACAGTGGAACTCCGATTTAATGAAATGCCATGAGACCCGAAAATGTTTACTCCAAATCGATGTTTCGTAAAATCCAACTTCACCCCCCCCCCTCAAAAAAAAAGTTAAATCCTGGCATGTTTTGTCGGAATTTAAGGTAATTTTAAAAAAGTATATAGGCACAAAACAATTACAAAACGTATTTACCGTCAACAGGTAAGCCACAGTCGTGAAAAGAAAAAAAATCGGCAAAAGAAAAAACTTCAAAAATTTTTAGTGCAACGCTCGGCAAGCGTGCGTATGGTGAGTTAGTCCACCCTTGCACGCTATCAACACGTGAGAAGTGATGACTAACACCGCCCGAGCCGTCAATCTTTCCGTCTCTCTCCCGCCCGCTCCATCAACAAAATTAGGGCGGCGGCCATTGTAGCTTGTATACAGTCGCACTCATGAAATAAACTCGTTTGTTTGCTCGCTAATACTTAGCATTCGAGCGTTTTTTTTTAGCATCGGTGAGACAAATTATTTACGATTACGGTAATAAATTCGTTGTAAAAGTCTGCATAAATAATATTACATATCTATTTTATAAACTTACTTATTTTACTATGGGATGTGAGAGTAAAAAATCACGCTATACACCACTGCATTTAACGCGTACCTCGGGTGAGATCGGGGTAGCGAACTACGCTGTTGATGTGAGTGAAGGGGGCTAGCAATACTCCCCAGGTACTGCACTTCGAGACTCTTAGGCCTCAGGATGTGTTTTGTTCGGTGTGTTCGGTATCCCACCCGACGCGTTGATGTGAGTGATTGAGTGGTGAAAGCACGTGAATGGATTAACACATATGACAGTGACTATACCGGGACTACACACTTACTGGATGTAGGCCCCCAGTATGCCTGATAACTTACCTTGCTTACACTGGCAATATTAGGTGTCTAGAAATGAGGTAAACACTATTTCACTTACAGATGATTTATTACGCTTACGTTACACAGTGCCAACATAAGGTCTGAATTACGCACGCAGCGAGGTAAATGTAGTGATGCATCCCTTGCAGTAACAATAACCGTAAAGTACACGATAGCGCACGTGATAGTGAACTTTGTGTAGTGACTACGACCGGCTGGTATATTGCACGTGGCTGGTGAGTGATCAGTGTGGAGCTGGTGTACGAGGTGAGTCTACGACACCAGAAGGTGCACCACCTTAAGCAGCGAGGGACTGGCGGCCACTATGATGGACCGTCAGGTTCGCTTGGAAGCTGGCGTAGAGAGTTCAGTTGCGGTGAGCACGTGCCTAACTAACGTGTCACAAGGCAGCCGTTCCCGTGCACGTTGTAGTGTGGTAGGGCTCTACAAGTGATGTTAGCGGTACAGTGCGGAGACTGTGGCGAGCTATGCTAGGCCGGTGGTGGGGTGAATGGCATGTAACACGCTGCACACAGAGTGATGCTCTCAACGAGATGAATTGCGTGAGTGCGTGATAATGAAATGAATTTACAATGTACTGCTCACATGTATGCTGAACACAATGGCTGTGTCATAACCTGCACGTGGTCGGTCACAAAAACATGAAGAATTACGTCCTAAAAATGTTACACAAATACAAAATAACCCTAGCAACGCATGTGCAAAATTATGCTGAGTAAAACAATACCAAAACGAACCTTGTATGGTGAAGGATGAGTGCCGATGGCTCCCGATACAAAAGTCCCTAACTACGTGGCGGTGGTGATGCCGACGCTGTGTTCAAGTTAAAAATACCAAAATGGTCACAATTATTTGGTTAAGCGGATGCACAATGCAATGGGGAATATCTGGTAACGTGTGCTTAGCAAAGGTGAACCGGTATACTAACGAGACTATGGAAAACTAACAATCAGTGAAACAAAAGATGATGAGCACACGGACAGGCGTCTTACCTCTCCAGAAGACGATGACGAACTGCCACGAGGAAGGCAGCCGCTAGGGGCTCCTTGCCTCGCTACGGGGTTTACACACTTCCGGTACCTCGTGCGTGTAAAACATTAATATTAATATTTTATGAAAATGGCACACATTAAATTACATAATAAATGGCATTACATATTTTACTGATATTGAATGATGCATTTCTAAATGTCTGCTGAAAACATGAAAGTAAACATAGCGAACGTGGTAACCCTTGATGACCTTCGGCACACACTGTACACTGCTGTTTGATGCACAACACACTTCGCACTGAATGATTTGGCATGCATACACACTGTGGAGTTACGGAACGATTATGGGAGAGTCTGAGAATACTTTTGGGTGGGTGGAAAAGGACACACTCGCGCTGTTATGGGCTTAACCCATACGCTGGCCCTGCGGCCGGCGTCACATTATATCGGTAATAGAATTAATCAAGAGAGCACAAAGCACTGCAGCGCATTCTAACGGAGACACGAAGCACTATCTGTGAATTGGTTCTTGTGCTGTCCACCGCTGCGCTGTGGAGACTGGGTACCTAGATGCTCATTCACTCGCCAGCCATCAGGATGAGGATCTAAGTGCACTTGTTATGTAACACAGTGGCGCTTGCTCGGCCGCACCTGCACATGTGTATCTCAAATCGCTCTCGAGGCCAAAGTTTTCAACGAATTTTAACAAATTTTTTTTTTTCTCAACGGATGGTTTAAGCTTTTCTATGGAGAAATAAGTACATACTGCAGTCAGTGCTAGTATTCAATCCAGAGCAATAAGTGTAAAATAATTTTAGATTCTCTTATATTTGAACAAAAAAGTTTTTGAAAAGCAGAGATGTTTTATCTCCCATTTTTTAAATTTCAGTGTTTGTATGAACTTGAATTTGGCTACCAGAAAAAAAAAAATTTGATTAGGAGCCCTCAGAATACAATTTACACAAATATATTATTCCTTATAAATTTCATGTTATATTCTTCATTAAGTGTGGTAAAGAAATAAAGATTCGCAACATGGCAGATAAGTAGTGGCATTGCAGCTGAGTCGACATAACATTCGGGTCGTGTTAGTTGGCTGTTAGCTGGAGTGTACATTCACATCATCACCACCAGAGAGAGAGACACATATATATATATATATATATATATATATATATATATATATGTGTGTGTGTGTGTGTGTGTGTGTGTGTGTGCGTTATAAAACTGAGTGCTAAGAATGGGGGTAGTGGAGTGGACTTGCTTGGCGCTGGCGTCTGCAGGTACGCTCACTTCAAACCACCACTGCCCTTCTTTTTTCTTCTGCAGGTTTTTATTTAATAACTGTTACACTTCAATTTATGTACGGTATTTTGTATTGTAAATTAGATGATATAATTTTTTCCAATTTTTAATTTAACTTCGTACAGTTTGCTAGGATGTATCAGTTTTTTTAAGTATTTGTGTTTTTTGACAGTTTCTGAGAATGTTAATGTACAACTGAGCTCTAATAAACTCTGGTACTCATGAAATCTGGATTGCACTGTACGTAATAGTTCACAGTAATGTAACAGAGAGAAGTACAAGTATTTACAAGTATCAACTGTACGTACTTGTAGGTACTTCTGTCTGATAGTTCACAATTGTTAGTATAGTGCATACTCGGGCAGTGTAGAGTAGGGTAGAACAGTGCAGCGCAACGTGACAACATAATAAAGGACATGGCAACAAGGCAGTATCGGACTTAACACAAACAACGAGATGATAACACAATGATAAAAATTAACACTTTTACTGTGAAAAAGATAAAATGTGCAGGTAAATGAAGCTGGCAAGGCATAAATACACGTAGATGATCTTCCAAGATAAGTCACCCACCTTCAAATTCTTTTGAAACTACACAGTTATAAATGATCAATGTACATCTATTCTCTATACATACAGTAGATATGTAAGAATATACTGTAAGTAAAGCTCAGAGAGTGGCTAACATCCCATCTCCCTAGTTCTGATATGTTGTGACGGTGGTTTGCAATTCAGCATGTAAGCCATTCCCAGTTAGAATGCTAGGTAGAACAGGGTCATGCAAGACTTCATTATGTGAGGAACAATATTGTTGCAATACACACTGCACAATTAACGAGAGAGCTTCACCAGAGACTGCTTGTTGTTCGAAAAACTGTCTTGTATTGACAGACCGACAAGTATTCATTCTCTTAAGAGCGCAGCCTACTTGCGAGTTAGATGCTCAGGAATGATGGAGACGTAAGGGTCACCTTGAAGCTTGCACAAAATGCTGCATTGCCTCAAACGATCCACTCGCTGAACAAGCATACGAGCTTCTCGCCAAAATGTTTTTAATATAGGACATTATGTGAGGATCAGATAATTGTATTGGTGGAAAGTCTGCAACTAAGTTCAGTGCAAGTTTCAATCTGAGTTCACATACGTCCGGGTAGTAAATTTTTAAGTACGACAGCCTGGAAAGACAGTTTTTAGCTGTGTTGGAGGACTTAGAAACAGATTTTAATGAGCCTAGTGAGTGTCTTAATAATGACGTTCCAGCCTTGCCTGAAGTTTGTTTGCAAGAGAATACTATCACAGCCAACATGGCCAAAAAGACAATTAGCTTATAATAAGGTATTTTTGAGAAACTGTCAAAATATTGGACCAAAATTCATTTACAATTAAGCACAAATCATCAACTCTCAAATACATACATATCTCCTCTGTGTGGAGTTATTTTGTCGACAATCTATCCTTAAAGCTATTGTGACTTAGGATGTATAGTGAGAGAACGAAAATTCTGAACAAGACGGACTTTATACACCTTCGATACTCTCGTACATCTTTCGTTACAATAAACACAGTTACACTTGCTCTTGGTACACATTAGAACGAACTAACTTAAGAATCCTCCTGATGTAATTCACTTTGTAAGTTAAACTATATTGAGAACAACATTACTCTTTCTTGACACATTTTATTTTAAATCCTGAACACTTATTCGCCATTCACGCAATTCCTCGACACCCAAGTTTGAAGAACTTCCTGCTCTGAAATTATCATTTAAATACCAGGTATACAAGTCTTAAGTTTCTGAGCTTTTCACACTTTTATTAAAAAAAATAGCAAAAAGACGTGGAAACATCCCTGCCAAATGAGAATCTTCCTTTCTTGAATTTAAAGAGGTGTGACAGTTCCAATCAAAATGGGCGAACCAAAAGGAATTCGTCGCAACATGCCTTACGTCTTCCTCACCCTTGCCTGTCCTAGGCGTAAACTCAATTTTTTAAACCAACGAAAGCCAGTTTATTGTGATGCTCAGGACATCCCTGCCCTCAGCAAGAAGCTCCCAACCCAAGACTTTGTCGCTCTGAATAAATTGTTCAGCTGCCATTCAACATTGTCAAGAACAACAATTTTTCGAGGCAGTTTCCACCACGCACAATGCGTTTGCGACATCCGATGCCAATCAAATCCAACACAGCAATGAACGAGTCCCCGCACGCTCGACTCAGTAAAGCCTAGCCACTTGAGCAGAAGAAATAACCGTCAAATGGAGAATGACGGTGACACCCCCGACACAGGAGAGGAGAGAAAGAGAGAGAGACCCAAAATAACACAACCAAAATGAAACTACCCTAATCCCAGAATAAGGCCTCATCGCCTCCCAAGCTCACTGGGTCGGAAGACCAGTTCAGTATCACAAAAATATTCAATGAAAAATTGTGATCTACGAGTAGAAACATGTATAGCGAGATTGTGTGTAACGGGCTTGAGACGAGTTTCGCGACAGTGTTAAGCAAAGTATTGTTACCTGTTGTCACTCCCCCCTCCTAGCTCTCCCTCCCGACTTTTTCCTAGGACTTTCTGCTGCGGTCATATGACACATTCTTCCATAAATTACTAATGATTTAAACTTTTTTTTTTTTTTTTTTAAATAAATTCTGACTTGTTTCTGAAGTGTTTTTATGGCATGTTTAGAGTTTATTGTTTAATGAATAAAATGATACCCAAATTGTCTTTTCACCCACTTGTCCCAATATGTGCTAAAAACATTGAGCAGTAACGAGTTTTACAAAGTGGACTGCAGCATATGTATTTAATTGTGTCAACCATAAACATGAAATAAAACAAGATGTTACTAGTATAGCTGTAGTGGTATGGCAATGCGTTGACAGTATTTGTAGAGTTGGCAGACTTGGAGTGATGTGTGACAAGTGTTTAGAAAGTTGCTGGACAAAGGAGTACGATGCACGACGTCGTGGCTGACATTGTAGGTTAGATGTAAACACTACAATAACTGATAAGCCTACCTTCCACAAAGTGCGTGAACATTAACCCTGAAAGTTAATATCGTTTACGTAATCTGGGAATATTAAATCTCTCTCTCTCTCTCTCACTCACACACACTCACACTCTCCCTCATACTCAAACTTTCACACTCACTCACACACTCGCACACTTCACGCTCTCTCTCATACTCTCAAACACACACTCACACACACACTCTCTCACACACTTTCTCACACTCGCACACTTCACGCTCTCTCTCATACTCTCAAACACACACTCACACAC
>PNEQ01102559.1:0-23792 GCA_003012365.1 Medauroidea extradentata | reverse complement strand
TTGGCAAACAAGCATCATCTATAGCAACATAAATTTTTTTCACAAGTTCTGCTGAAGTTGCACTACCGATAAAAAAGGTGTGCAAGTGATGAGAGGAAATCTGCTGTTTTTTCCCAGACCAATATTTTACACCAATCTGTAGCTCTTTGCAGCTGGCACTGTTAGTAGTTTCATCGTAGCATAATGAATAATAAGCTCCTCTTAAGTCTTCCAGTAAGTTCTGTCTGAAATATGGAGCCAAAGCATACGTCAACAGATAATTAACTTTAACCCTACTAAGTGAAAAGTCTTCTGGAACACCATCACTAAACATACTAACAAAAAGTTCTCCTATACCATCACATGAGGAGGCTGAGTAGTTCGAAACCACACACTTCATGACCCACCGCAGCTCAGAGTCAATGACCAAAGCAGCTGAAGATTTTGGAAATCCAGCAAAGAAACAAAAACACAGATGGCAGAAAGAGCAATGTGATGAAGTTCTTGACAGATGGCCACAAGCCAGGAAAAGGCGACACTTCAACAAAACGGAGGAGAAACAGAAATATTTTAGAGAAGATAAGAAGAGAACTGCTATGATAATAAGACCAGAGAAAAGAAAATATGACAAAAGAAGAATGAAAAGTTCAATGATGAATTTTTAAAGAACAATAATAGCAGAGGGTTTTACACAGCCTTTAAAGTTGAAATATAGGAAAATTAACCACAAAGTCTGTGCTTCAAGTGAAAGGATGGTAGTGTAGTGAAAAACTACAGGAAAACCATCATCTGGCTGAATATTTCAAAATGCTGCTGAACCGTGAAATGACTGGATACTCAGAATCCATCCCACGAGAATTCAAAATTTTAAACCACAAAGTTTAGATGAGATCACATGCATTATCTACAAGCTTCGGAACAAATCAATAGGCAAAGATGGCAACATCACATAAATGTGGAAGTTTAGAGGAGAACTAACAGCAGAAATAATCCACTGTACCATATAAGTAGCCTGGGAAACTGAAAGGATACCAAAGAAACAGAAATGTGCCCTCATACGCCCTCCTTACACTAAAAGGTCACCAGACACACATCTCCTTACGTTCAAATGTATACCTGTACAAGATACTTTTCGAGCCTTTCTGAACAGAACCAAAGAACAGGCAGCCCACCTCATCTGCGAGTATCAAGCGGGTTTTAGAAAATTAAGTCGTGTGCAGAACACATTTTCAACCTTAAAAGTACTTCAAGGAAGTGCATGACTCGAATGACAGGCAGACATTTAACACCCTAGAATAGTTCTAAATTAAAAGGAAGACATTTTTTGGAGAAAACTCTGATCATTTCGAAATAAAAACAGGTGTCAGTCAAGGGATCATAAATTACATGTAATATTTAACATTGTTCTGGAGAAAATGCTGAGAATCTGGGAGAAAGCTTAGGAAATAAAAAGAATATAGAGAGTACATCTGGGAAGGAAAGGATATAATCTGGAGACTAATTTTTTGACTTTTTCTGATGATTTTGCCCTCTTAGCCCATAACCTAAGATGAATCCTAACAATTCTTGATACAAAATAACTGACGTGTTCAAATATCTAAGGGAATGGATAGGTTAAAGAGGTTGTAGTCATACCCGGCCACAGGCCCAGTACATTAACAACCGGTCTCAATGCGTGTTTTCTCAGGGTGCTTTGATCCCCACAGCAACAGCCTAAGAAGATGTGTGCGCGTGAGATGTAGTGTCCCAAAAAGGAAATATTGTTGCACCGGTATAGAGTCAGTGTTGGTTGTCAGTGAGGAAGTGTAACGTAGCAGCAGTGCACTAAAAGCAGAGCAGTGTGTTTTGAATTAGTGCACCATGTGCCTAAGGTGCTGACTGCCGGCGACGTCACAGTCAGCCACCTCCGCACATAAAACAAGGGTTATGTTTTCTTTTTGCAGCAGACTTTAAGAGGCACCATTAAATGCCAAATAATTATAATGTTCTGTTTTATGTCATTTTTTGGTCACGCCACGCAGTAAAGATGGGTTTAATCATGTGTTTGGTACTTCTAAGTACTATAACTTTTAATTAACGTAATTAATTATACTTGCTGTCACACCTTTTAGTGTGTCTGATTTAAATTTTGTAATAGGAACTATGTAGGCTGGTATTGATGTGCCGCCGGGCAGCGTGTAACGGACGAGTTGATATCTCTCAGAGCTCGTGGCCATGATCCTGCAGTGAATAAACTACGCTCAGCAGGGCACCTGTGCCGCGTGGACACTACCGTGTATTTCACAGACTCTGTAGTTCTGTTTACAGGATTTATGTAACTAGCTCTGTCTGTCAGCAACGTAACATTTACTGTTATATTATTTTCTAGTTGTCCCCCAGGATACCTATTGTCGCAAGCTACACATTCAGGGTTTTATTGGCGCCAAGTATTGATGTAAGTTCTCTACTTTTAATAAGTGTTTTTTTTTTTGCTTGTATGTTGCGTTGTGACCACATGTTATGTAGTTTGGCTTTTTTCGTAACTAAACACATAGCCAAACTAAACCTCCAAGTCTCCTCATTTATTAGCCATTTAGGAATTAGGCGTTTCTCTCGGTCTAGGGTATGGGCGTGCAGACTGCCTTCAAAAGTCAGTGCAGTTAGGCAGGTTTTCTCAGGTGCTCCCAGTACTTGTGAGTTCGGTGCACAAGATGTCAGTGAGAGAGAGAGAGCGAGAGAGGGCACGCCGGCACGAACGTCCATTACCCGAGGAGAGTCTCGTGTCCGACTGCACATCTCTGTCGGTGGTGCCCATTAATCAAAACTATCATCGCCACCAAAATTTATTGTTGCCCTGACAACCGTCAGAGCTGCACCAACCGGCAACAATCAAAACCTCTCTGTCACCGACAGTGACAAGGTAAACAAGACAAGACCAAAAACAATGGAATTTACCTACAGATTAACCCAGAACAGATATAACAAACAGGCTAAATCTTACAAGGCAAAATGGTAATAAAGCCAGAAGGTCTGGTAAGTGATAATGAATAAAAAATGGAGATGATTTAGACACTGAAAAAAAAAGTATAAAAATCTTGAGTTGAAGTTCACTATCACAGAAAACTGTTGACGGGACATGGAAGACCAGAAAACATGATAACCTCTGATGAGAATGGATAAAACCTACACACTAAAAACAATTTAACTATATCACAGAACAGAAGGGTACAGTGAAGGGGACAGAAGAGTGCAAAAAAGACGCAGCGGAAACTGGACTTGCAGCAGATGAAATCTGTAACAGTAAAGATTTTAGAAACCGAATTGACATCATCAAGACAATCGAGGACAAAATAGCAAAACATAGTCCCAAAATTCAAAGTGAAGAAGATTAAGTTCTGGGAAGAGAATAACCAGTAGCCATAGGTTCCATGCAGTCCACAAGTGTCCAAATTAGAGAGGAAAAAAAAAAAAAAACACTAAAAGCAATATGTGGCTCCATTGCACTGAGGGTGAGAAACAATACGTAGATTCACAAAGGGTTACTGCAACCTTCAAATACGTCACTTACTTGCGACCTGGAAGGGTTTCTGGCAAGTCTACATCTGGTGTTCGAGGCAGTGGTGTTTTCTTTGTTGGTGCACTAACGTGATGCACCAAAGACGAAGAGTCGGACTTCTTGTGTGCTGGAGGTACCACCTTGCTGCTTGGTGACTGGGCCTGAACATCTAGCAGCTTGGTCAGCACCATCATGTTCATGTGCTGCGCAGTCGTGTACAGTTCGTCCGTGACCTCCGCACGAAACTCCAGACGACCGGTGTACATGAAGCTATGCAGCAACATTAACACACAAGTATTTATTTAAAAACATTTCCTCAAAACTTATTCAAACAAGAGACGAGAGATGAAGCAACAACTGCTTGTTCTCACAACAGCTACTGACACAATACAATGCAATAAAGATTTACTCACTTAATGATAGGTAAGACCACATCTGGATGCATGTTGGAAGGCATCTGGAGGAAAGCTCCAGACGCGTGTCCTGGAAGCTTCTCCAATAATTTAAAATACTCTGTGCAAGCATTGAGCACCAAACGATGGACCTGAAATCATACAAACAATGAAAAATTTTGTTTTCACTGAATATATATGTAAAAAAATGTCTATCTCAATTTCAAAACACATAATCGCATTGTTTAGGTACAACAGAATCAACATTAAACAAAAAAAAAACCTAAGTGCATAGAATGTTTTCATTCTTTTAGAAAATAATTACTACAAGCAACTTCCTTTCTGAATGGAAAAGAGATGATGCCAACTCTTCAGAAGACAATAGGTAGGTGTTGTGCACGAGGTTTAGGAATATTGCATATGGCCAACTCCCTACGCAACAGTACTAGAACCAGATACATAGTGATCTAACATACAGCAGATTTGGTTATACCAGGACACTTTACAGTTGGTAATTGCACATTCCCCAGCCTGAATAAATACAAGACTGGTCACATATTACAATGGACGTCTAATGTATGTTACCCACAATGGTCTATGCAGCAGTTGTATCAAAGTGTGATCAAGTGTACACACACTATTTACAAAGACCTTCTACCGCAACGTGTACTTTGTCAACAATGCTCCTAAAGTAAGCTATCCTCGCTTCATCATTCCACGTGGCTAAAGTTGGTTCTATAATATTAATGTTTCCAATTTCCAGGGTCATGGAAGTTCAATTCAGTTGTTCCAAACTTAAAATAATTTAAGCATTAGTCGAAAAAAAAATCACATTTCATTTTAACATTAACACTCCACATTACAAGACTCCGTCCAATACTAGCACACTGTAAAACTTGCTACTGAAGTTTTTCTTTAAATGCACAGTCGTGAAAAACCAGTAATAAATAAGGAAGCTTACAGTGGCTCTACACCCTAATGACCTCGTACACAAGTGGAAAAATTTAGTAGAGAAGGTTTAGTGTCTGAAATAAGTTTAAAGAAAGTTCAGCCCCGGATGATGCCCATACACAACACTGTCACTTCACATTCTTCTGCCATCAAAATTTTGGCTTCAGCACTGCTCACACGTATGTCTGGGTCGGTGTCGTGATCGTTTCTAAACATTGTGGAGATATAACCCACGCCACCATGCCAAATAAACTACACAGTTATCTCTCAGCCAATCACAAGACTGGCCCTTGCTTGTTACCTAATAAAGTGGGTAAGTCAATACTATAGGCCCTCACCATGAGCTAACACAAATGCATACCTACAGTGTCAACCAACGAGCTTATTAGTTACAAAATTTTTCCTAATACTGACGTGTTTGTTTGGTCACTGAACGTGGTTGGAGGGGAGGGGGTAAACAAGTGTTTTATTACAATTCACTTGCTATCCCATGAAGAAATGAAACTGCAATCACAATATTTGACGCACTTTGTACACGTACAACACCCAAAATGTTTAAATGAACAAGGTTCAATAGGCAGGCGGCAACTTTCTTTGTCAAGGGTATTGGAAAGCTGGTGCACCGGTACGAGTGTTTCAATCTGTGAGGTGATTATGTTGAAATGTAGCTGAAAGATGTACATCCCGTTTTACAGTAAAAGCATTTCACAATTCATTTTTTTTTACAGCCCGTGTGAGGTTGAAAAAATAATAACTCTCGTATGACCATTATTTTTCAAACTAAACAAATTTACATTTGAATTGTTAATCACAACAATTTTTAACAGTATGTTTAATGAACTTTATGCAATTCCATCAATGCTGCAGTTCTAGCAAGGTTCTTTTCAACAGAAATGTCAAAGTCATGACCCTTTGTTTATATGACAAGTGTAATGGCGGCAGCACAAAAATGTGAACAAGGACCATGTTGTCATTTTCCTATTGTAAAGACGGCAAAATATCTACAATAGCTCTGAAGTATGAAGTTTGCAACGTTGGACAGACTATGTCAGGTATGACTACAGCTAGGTTACTTGTGTGTGTACTCCATACAGTGCTGTACAGTAGGTAGTGAAATATTTTACAGTCAACAGATATTGCACACACAGAAATTAAATGCCACAAACAACAAACTATAACTAATAATTTCACCCTTGTTACACATGATTTGATTTATATATTTATGACAGTGGTTTTAAGAATTATTTGAATTCTGATTTTTTCTTTTGAGGCACAGAATGGGAAAGGCGATAAGTCGACTCCAATACATGTATCAAACACAGCTTCACCTCTAAGCTGAGAGTACTAAACTAGCATGCAGTGTTTTCGAAGAAAGTGTTTTTCAATGGGACTTTAAGTGGTGACCCTACTATTTTATTTGTAGAAAGTATATGTTAAAGTTTAACACACATCTCTATCATTTTGTTTTATGATAACAGCTGGTATTTTTCCAGCTACAGTAATGTCAAAAAGCCATTTTTTACCACTTCTGACGAGTTGGAAATCATGTTTTTAATAAGCAGGCGGTATTTTAAAATAATAGAGACATATTTTGAAGTGTGTCTTCTTTTCCTACCATGCTACAATACAGCTCATGCACCACGTCCAACTAAATCTTAAGCAGGAGTTCATTCTTTGTGTGACATATTTTCCACAGAAAAAATTCTGGAATATGCTTATACTAACACCGCAATTCTGTAATGAAGAAAAGTTTTGCTGTTTTTTAAGGTGTAGTTAAGCACATACTGAAATGTAATTTGTGTTTCATAGTCTTCCAATACATGTTTGATAATGTCGGAATTATTTTTAATTTAACTGCATAAAATGTGTGATTTTGCATTTTTATGAAGACAATTCTGATTAATAGCATTACGAGACATACTGATTCCAGTACCAAACATCAACTATACAAAAATTCTACGTTTAATTCCCTATAAATATCAGAAAACACAATTTTCTAAAAAAGTAACTGACAAATTATTTTGGCACATATGCAGCCCAAACCAATGGACCTAGAATCGTGAAAATTTTTGTGTGGCTTTCCCTCAGGTCGTAGCCGAGCACTACAAAAGGAGTTTTCGAAATTCAACCTCTAAGGGGGTGAAATGTGCGTCTGAAGAAACGTTGATAGATCTCGAACCCGATGGCCTTATCATTGTGATATTTACATTAATAAGACACACATAAAAAGGCATATCAACAAATTTAAAGATTTTTTTTTGAAATTCAACATTTAAGGGAGTGAAAAGCCTTTAAATGTGTTTCCGATTAACTATTGACATCTATTGAATCCTTCGGGATAGAGAGTTGGTATTCACTAAAAAATATTGCTCACGTAAATACCCAAAAAGTAGTATTATTATTTTTTGAAATTTGACCTCCAAGCAGTAAAAATGAGCAAAATGTGTTTTTCTTGGCTCTTCTATATCACTGAAACAAATTGACTATCGTCGTGATTTTTACATCAATTGGTTACGTATACAAATTTCTATGACAGGACTCCAAGATGTTTCGAAAATCTTTAATTAAGGGGGTGATAATACGTAAAATGTGTTTTCGATCATTCCTCTATATCTATTGAACCAATTGAGATATCCAAGTGCTCTTTGCTTTAGATCACGGTCTATGAAGGTAGAGGTCTTGACACTGAGGAATAAAATGTGACTCCTTCTTGTCGCCGAGCGCTAGTAGTAATTTGGTGGAAGATTTGTCTTGTTTTTGTATTTGGCTAAACTTAAAATGTAAAGTTGTTACCGGAATTGCGAGTATTATATCGAAGAATAAAATGGGAACGTAATTTTGTATTGGAACACATTTTTTACAACAATAAAATTTAATTTTTCAATCTTTTACATATAGATGCACATTGCAACGATTCTAAAATTTTGTAGGGCACGAAATATAGTGTTTGTTCGAATGTGTTCACTAAAACAATAATACACAATATATTTCTTCAGACTACTTTTATAAACAGTTCCACACATGCCAATGCATTTATGGACATGGAACTAGTATATACTATATCAGCTTACCTTATTAACATTATTTTATGTAAATAATTGCAAAAATGTTAAAACGTGAGATGTAAACAAGACAAATCTTCCACCAAATTACTACTAGCGCTCGGCGACATGAAGGGGTCACTTTCTCTTGCTGGAGGGCATACGCAGTGTCAAGACCTCTTCCTCTTAGACCGTGCTTTAGATTGATGATTTTGTAAATATCCCAAATACCATTAAAATTATATTTTCCAAATTCCACCCCAAAGAGATTACAAAAAGGGTAAAACATGTTTTCCATTACCAATCAATATATTTATCGCACTGATTTTTATATAGCGATGTGATTTTTGAGTAAGATAGATGCTTATTCAAATACCTGAAAAGCAATTTTAGGAATTTTCAGAATTCCCTACCTAAGGAGGTGAAAAGAGGTGAATAGTGATGAAATGTGTTTTAATCAATCGTTGATATATCTTGAACCCAACGGGCTATTGTGTTTTTCATGTCCAAGAGATACCAGTTAAGTAGTCTTAGATGTGATACAAGGGTATTTCGAAATTCAGTCTCTGAGGAGGTGAAAAGACCTGGAATGTGTTTTAGATAAATCTTCGATATATATTGAACCCATCGAGATATTCAATTGATTTTTTCTTCAGGATGATGATTATGTAAATGGCTGTAACAAGGTTTTAAGATTTTTTAAAATTGGAACTCTCAGTACAGTAAGTCCTCGATTTACATCATACAGCTTTATGTTCATTCGGATTAATGTTGCTGATGTTTGACTACCCATTCTTCAATTTAAATAGTAGCTAATTGTGAATGTCATTAATCCTGTCATGCCTGATCTCGTTAATCCATGATTGCACGTTATCAGAGTGGACATTCTTGAGTTTCAAAATGTATTGGCTGTAAGCAACTGGTCTGACTCAGTTCAAGTCATTCCAATTTGCATCATGGTTTTCAAGAACCTAACCCCGACGTAAATCCAGGACTTATTGCACGGTAAAGGAGTAATATATAATTTTTAATGAAGAATCAATTTTGCCTTCACTTAATGAACTAACGTCGTGATTTTCCCTTCACTTGAATACTTGAATAAATATATAAGATGTGAAATTAAGATTTTTTTTAAATTCGACACTGAAAGGGGTTAAAAAGGCATAAGATTTGTTTTCTATCAGCCGATGATACTTATCTAACCAATAAAGATATTGAGCTGGTTTGTAGCTCTGATCTATTGTCGGGGAAGTTTTGGGCTGTAATTCCATTTAAAGGCTGCGCAAATATGCAAGTCTGACACAAAAAAACTGCAAGGCAGATGAATTTACTGTAATTAGGATGAAGTCCTTCAAAAGTGGTGAAAATGGATTATACAGTTCACTATCTACATAAGTTCCTCGACAGCACCAGCCCACATTTACCACCTCACTAACCTCAAGGTTGGGGCACCAAATAAAGTTATATTTCAACAAAACATTATTCCGCCAAATTCCTTAACTCCACTTAACTTCTAGTAAAAGTTTTGAAAAACAAGTATGTTATTGAGGACACTTTCACCAATGATTGTCCTAGAGGGAAATCAGCATTAATACCACGTAAAGTACGTATTTCTTTTGATTAACCTCTTACATTTAACAGTCTGTAATTACCCCACAACGTCAACTTAGCTGTGACTATAAATAAGGCCCAGGCGATGTCGCTGTTAGTGGTAAAATCATACTTAAGACTGCTTTTTGCATATACAGCTACAGCTACTTATCCTGCTGCAGAGTCAGCTCAACTAGCAAAATTGTCATTCTAACGCTTGATGACTGAACTACGTATCTGGTGTACAAAGAGGTTTCAGCTCTGAGTAATACACGCGAGCAAAGCTATACATTATAAAGAAACAATGTAAGCCAGTAAAGTGTTCCAAGTTACCTCCAGTGTCCCAAATACACCCAGTTGACCAAGATAACAAGCCACACAAAAAATTACACCTGGTTTCCGCCAGATTTTACCATGCCTTTAATTTAATATAACTGATAACCTGATATTTTATAGCTATGTATACAATTTTACCACGAGTACAAACAGATAATGCATTTCGTTAATAATATTATCTGTTAAATGTTTTTTGTACACCAGTTAGTTAAATACTGAAACATAAAAATATTTCAGAAAGTGATTTAACCCCTTAAGACATTTGCCCGAGTTATCTCGGGCTGTACATCAACAAGAAAAAGGAAATAAAAAATTTTTTTAAAAATTAAATTTTTTTTTTTTTTTTTTTTTTTTTTTTTTTTTTTTTTTTTTTTTTTTTTTTTTTTTTTTTTTTTTTTTTTTTTTTTTTTTTTTTTTTTTTTTTTAACTTTTCAGACAATTTTATTGCCTAAAACACATATTTATGTTTAATTTTTTTAAAAAACTTTTAATATTTTTAGCAAACACAGTAACAATAAAACCTGACACTGAAGGGGCATGGAAACTCTTCAGGTTTATTACACACATGTTTAATATGTTCACTGAGAAATGTCCAAATGAGTCTTTGCACGCAAAATAAATTAATAATTACAGTTAACTTACATTGCATATCTGAATAGGTTCAATCAAAAATTATCCATGGATATAATAAATGGCATATGAATAATATGCCCTAAAATTTTTCACGAGTATTAAAACACTTGTTAAAATATTGTTGCAACACAAAAATTTGAGGTTCTATTATTTTTTTTATCTTTGTCGTCTCATCAATGCTCAAAATAGGTAATAGATTTATTACTGCATTTAATTTTAAAGAGCATTTAGAAACTTCTTTCCAGTTAAGATCATAGGAGGTCTAGAAAGTTAGGCACAATGTCAGGAAGCCTGTCGAGGTTATTGACACTGCAGTGCTTGTAGAATCCTTTGTGGGTCATGTCCCGGTAGTGCGCATGAGCCAATAGCCTTATAGTTAGGCTGTAGGCAGACGAGGGTAAGGTGACGAATGCGACCATGTCGCCGGGCAGTTGTGCTATGGATGCTTCTGGCACTTTCGTTGTGCAGCGGCCATTTGGGGGCACTGTAGGTCTTCGTCGACACTCTCTCTCTCCTTTATGCCACATCTAACATCAGTAGGATGCACAGGAAGTTAACGATGACTTCAGAAAGTGCTGAGTAGCGCGTGATTTGTGGGACTGAGATAATGATTACTGTGCTGGTTTATATTTGTTGGGAAGCATATAAGCTTCGAGAGGCCTAACTGTACAGTATAAATACCTGTGAGTAATGTTGCAGAAGAGTATTTTGTTCCTTTTGACCTTTTTCTTTGGTCTGAGCCTTCCTTTTTAGCATTCAAATTGGCGATGCCCCGATGGGCAAGACGCAAGATGAAGGGCTAGATGTAACGCAGGATTAAGTTTCAGTTTTCTTTTACGTTTTATAAGATGTAAACTGATTCGTTACTACAATAGAAGCATGTAATAAACAGGTTACCAGTAGCACGTGTATGAGCAGAAGTCCTTTCTTCATGAGCAGTTATGAGATTGGATTAGACACTGCTGGCCAAGAGCATCTAAATCATACAGATTCTTTTTATTATTATTTATTATTAATCTAATTGGTTTCTGTCTTAGCTGTACAATAAATAACAGTCACAGTTATTTTTCACTTGTGTTCACTGTTGGCTAATGAGATCTTTACTTACAAATTAATGATATTCTTGATACTAACTGTAGTAATTAACCAAACACTTCTCTTATGAATCATTTAAGTTAGTTCCATTAATGAAATCACTGGCAACTATTCATCACCTCTTATAATTTATGTAAAAGTCTGTTTTTAAATTAGTTTCAATAAATTACATGCTTATTTTGAATATTGATAATGTAACATTCATTTTTGTAATATACTTATTAATAAACCACAGTCCTTTGAAACTTATCTTTTATTTCAGTCTCTCAGAAGAGCCAGACAGCCCGATAACTTAAGTTCTACAGCCTAATCAACTAACTTATGCATTTCTAGAGTGGTTAAGGTAGTTGAACTTCTAATAAGTTGACGCATGCTCGCAGCGTCTTGAGCTGTGAAGCCGCCGCCTTATCCTGCCTGTTCCATATTCCCGCATCCATTGTTAATCCTTTCTACCCTTATTACCCCGCACACGTCAGTGCCCTCTAACCTGACACCAAATATTTCATATAAAGCCTACCTAACCCTTCATTAGTTATCCTTTGTTCACAAAAACCCTGGGCAAGGATATTCTAAAGTATTTTTCAACGAAACTTTTGCTGCCTATGTAGACACACCACCCGCAGCACAGAGATCACAGAGGAGGGAAGGACCACCCCCTCGCGCCCGAGCCGTCTCTTCATTAGGCGAGCGGCCGGCCAATCACCACAGACAGCCCGAGAAGGGTACAAAAGAGAGAGCATGAGCCCCCAAAGAGCAGTTCGTCTCCGAGTAGCAACCTGTTTGCTACTCTCTCTGAGCAGTACCTCTACTATCCCTGAAAGGTTCAGCTGCAGTAGATTTCTCTACCCTCACCGCTACTACAAGCTACAGCTCCAGGCCCGGCAGACCAGCGACCGCCGGATCCCTTCCAGAAGTGCCCATCACGACCGTGAAAGCCTTCTACGCCAGCTGTCCAGCTTCGTCAACTAAGAGCCGCTTTCCAAAGCGTCGTCACCTGCATCAACGACTCTCCCCACAGAAGCTAATGCTCTTCGGTTCCTTCCTACATGCCCTTCAGGCTTTTTAGGCACAGGGTGTTTCAGTTTTCATTGTTGGCGCATGCCAATAAACAATGCAGCAACATCATTCCTTTCTTTTCTTCACTTGCCATACCTTCCATTGTTGACAAACCCATCCGACTGCAAGACACCTGTGACCCCTGCATCCCATAGGATCGCAACGGGAGTTTGATATCGGGTCGTCATCATCATCTTACAACTGGAGGTAACACGAATACACTGTGCTCTTTCCGAGCGGTGTCGGGTTTGTCTTGACTGGGAGAGGTGAAAAGGCATAGGGACGTGCTGAGGCGCACTTCCAGCGCTCCTCTACAAGTCCGCCTACCCAGCGCCAACAATAGTGCCGCCGCATTAAAGCTTTACATGCCACAACAGGCAATCCTACGGGATATCAGTTTCCAACAATCAGCTAGCCTTATCAATACATCTTCATCTGAGCCAGTCAGGCTATGCCTAAGAGGTCAGGTAGGAAGTTGAGGGCCCGACAGGAGTTCGCCAAGTCGGTACAAAAGGCACTGGAAGTGTATTGGATCCAGAGGGAGGTTTCCGCAGCCGCTCGACGAGGTACACCCCTCAACGGCCACGCCATTGTCCAGCTGGCATTACAGTCCCGTGGTGGATCAACCTTCCATAGGAGCCCCTCCTCAGTACCTGTTTCCGTCTCGACCCCATCCTGGCCTTGTGGACCCCCATCCGACACAACTCCTAACCTCGGCACTTCCGTGCTATCCTGTCCAGGGAATAAGCACCCCATTGTTGCCACTTCCTCCCTTCCACCTTCAGCTACACCTACTGTGGAAGCGCAACCTCCAGTGCAGCACTAGTTTCCCTTGCTAGGTGGGGAGAGTCCGACGAGGAAGACGGCGGTCGACGCTTCGGGAGTGCATCCTGGGAGTGGAGCATGCTGCCAACTAGCCATCGCGCCCTCGCCGACAGACTACCCGTTCCCCCACCAGGGGCGTGGGGCATCAAAAGCCCACAAGCACGTCACGAGGTTTTGGCCCACCAACTTGTGGTTTTCACTGCCAAAACCACGTCAATGTCATACACACTGCAAGATAGGAAACACGACCTGTATGGGTCATTTGGACTACGCAAGATCCAAGGTTACTTTGTAGCCAAGCATCTTGTTTTATTATTTCATTTAGTTTGTATGTACATGTGCTTTACTGAACATCCAATAACTATCTTGCAATGGTCTACATGGCGGAAGTCATTTTGAAATGTTTGTTTTCTTTCCCACACTTGCACTAGGAACTACACATTTTCCTTAAAGTCTATTATTAATTAGAGTTCTTAATTTCACTTAACTTCATTAATTTTTTTACATTATAGTTAAATCGAGTAGTTATTGTGTATTATTATCACTCCAGCTAGTCTTTGCTAGAGTGGTATTTCATAATACACACTTTCATTACATTTCCCGTTATTATCAGCTATTTTATTACTTTCCCTTATTTTCACGTATTTCCAATTTAAATCCTTGGTTATTTTTTTAATACTAAGCCAGACTTCTGACACATGTATGGGCGGAGTCGCTTGGCATTGATTGGCAGCGACTTCAACAGTTCGAATAACTAATAATTTGCTTTCAGTACTGTTTATTTATTTTTTAACACAGCCTCTTTAAATAGTGATCAACAATGCCCCATGACAATTTTTCTGTGCAGCTGACAGATATACTTTTAAAAAATTTTAACAAGCCTAATGTTTATAACAAGCATTATCTGTTGGTATTCCTGGTATACTAAATTTACAAATAACTAGTAAAAATTTATGTTATAAAATCTAACTCAACAAAGTGGTACATTCTAATGCAAAAAATTTAGGAAACAATTTTCTGCAATGACAGGACAGGGTAACGAAAACAATGTTCCATCATTTACGCAGAGAGATGCAAAAGCACAGAAAATAGTGGAGGGCTTGAAACTCTTTGCAGGAATATCTGTTTACATATTATTTATCATTTCACCTATCAGCACACAGACCAAACTGCTGGATACAGAAATGTGACATTTTTAAGGTTGCTTATTCCTCAGGGTGTAGACATACACCAAGAAGAGATTTTTCAAAATTCAACCCCAATGGGGTGAAAAAGGTGATGTTTTTTGATGAATCCTTGATATAGTATGAATCCAACTGTTGAGTTTCCTTCAATTTGGGAAGGGAGGGGGTGCACGGATGTACAAAAATGTCTAAAGAGAGGTTCATGAATTTTTAAAAATTTACTTGTAACAAACAGTAAATAGTGTTAAAAAAAACATGACACATTTTCAATAAATCCTTTGTTATCTAAAAAAAACCATTAAAATATAAAAAAATCTATCAGTTCAGCCTAATAGCTGAGTATCATCACAGGTTTCTCAATTACACGCACATAACTCATAATTTTCGTAAGCATGTCAGACTCAACAGTGATAATCTGATTAGGCATAGCCTAAATCAAAAACATTAACCTGTCATTCATCACCTAATAATGCAGAAACATAAAAATGTGACTCAACACAGTAAATTAGGTTCAACTTTTAAAAAAATTCAAAGGCTTTGTCACTGAAAGCATCTCTGACCCCTCTCTTCCAAGAGGATAAAAACTACACAGCGTTACACTAGCATGCTACTGTACACAATGTTGTATGTCAAGCGTTAATACTTAGTATAGCTCAGGTCATTGCATTAAGTACAGTAAGTGTAATAAGTAAAAATTATAAGTGCTGAATTGTACACAGGAAACATATCCGAATCCAATAACTACCCATAAACATTGTAAACATCTGAACACGGAACTTGATTACAATTCTAATTAAATCCCATAGGAACTGAAAATTTTTTCGTGACAAAAATGTATTTTGTAATTTATTACAGGGCATAGGAAATTGTTACATCACATTTCGTCGAAATCTGTTAAACAGTTTTAATGCGAAGAGAGAAATATTAAATTACCGTATGCCAAATTGCTATCCCACAGTAATTGTGCCTTTTTCTGAGATAAAAAGTATTTTGTGTGTTATTCGAGGGCATAAGACACCTTCACATTCAAGTTTCATAAAATCTGTTCTGCTATTTTAGTGTTAAGTGTTACTTTCAGAATTATGCACCAAGACTATCCCACAGAAACCTTAGATTTTTTGGGGTAAAATGTAGCCTATGTCATTCTCCGGTCAATAAGCACTGGAAAATATAATGTCAAGCCGATGCTCCGTTGCTGTGGAAGAGGACAAACCAACAAACACACTTTTGTGCTAATAATATTAGTAGAATAGTTCACAGAACCATTCAATTTAACATAAAATGAAATGCTAACATTGTTGCAAACACTTGAGATAACATTGTTGTATACGCTTAAGATTTTAGATTTATTTACGAAACCAGTTAAGGTGGCCACCTGGGCAAAAATATTTTGCGCATTCGTTGTCTAGAAAAGCAGGAGCAATAAGGACAAGGCAATGCGCACAGTTTGTCTTTCCCAGCCTCTAGGCCCAAGTCACTGAACTAGTGCGCTGTCTTCTTGCCAACAACGTGCCTGTATAAGACATTCAGTGGTGAACCTATAATTTTATGATGTAATATTGTAGACAATGGTGTATCATACACGCCTACGCCTTTCAAAAGATTCTGTGCATAGATTTACATACGGTACATAAAAAAGATAGCTAAAACACTTATTTGTGCCATTTTCGGCTGCTAACAAATATGCTGTAAAGAGAAGTCGTGAGCTTGAAATGAGTACACAGATGTAAGGATATTTCAATGATATTCCTAAACAGACATCACCCCTGTGCAATGAGTAGCTTTCCAGTAATCACCTAATGGCTGAAATTCTGCTCACCGCCGCAGGCGGCCACTTTAAACAAACTTTGGAGTCACTTTCCAAAGGTTATTTTTAAAAATTCAGAACTTACCACAAATTAGAATTTCAAGATATTGTCTGTCCAATGTTGTGGTTTGTACAGTGAAATAATATATTTATAGCCTTGTACAACAAGCAAATATTTTTTTCCCCTTTCAATTGTCTTAAACATGATCTTCCTGTTTGTGTAACAAATCACACATGACTGTTAACCAATCTCATAGATGTCAAAAGACGGAGTTTTAAAAAGTCTACTCTACTTATGAATTATTCATCACAACCATTTGTGATTATTTAACATGGCACCCAAAACATGATTAAAGATGTACAGGGTTTACAGTTGTAAAATAAAGTGTAAAATAATGTCCAACATTAGAGAATAATAAAAGTTACAGTCAAATGTAGCATTAAATTTTGTGAAAAATAATACAAACGACACACAAACCTTCTAGAGCATACTGATTCTGTGATCATGTTTTTCCAAGTTGGTAGCAGAGTTTGAAGATGTATGTCAAGCCATGGACCTTGATAATGTAGAGTTTGAATTACAAATTGTTAGGAATAATCACTGGACTAGACAGATGAAACAAACATGGGTGAGTCAAATTGAAGTGTAAAATTATATTTAGACTTATCAATCAAATGCAGAACATTTTCATTTCAAAGCCAGTAATAGTAATCTGCTCCCCGACTGTTAAAGCTGTGATGGTGAGTTAACGTTATAATCTGCTAACAGGAGGGCTTTCAGTTATAAACTGTGTACTCTTACAATAAAACAACTTCTACTTAACCAAGTCAGGTAGGACTGATAGAAATGTATTCAATGTTGACACGGCTACACAACCTGCTAAGCTAATATCTGCTTGACCTTACCAAACTACCGTACAACCCAGTTGAGACATTTGTGATGGGACTGAAAGAAATAATGCTTACTAAGCCGGAAACTTCTTAAAAGGGTTAGTTATACACAAACAAATAGACAAGGTGCAAAATTACTTAACTTATTAAGCAGGAAACTTCTTATCTCTTTTGCTGCGGGATAAAACATTTAGATTATGACAAAAAAAGTGTAAACCTTTTTAAAAAAAAAAAAAACAGATTTTTATAAATAGTTTATTTTTGGTTAATTTTAAGCGAGAAAACCATGTACATAGTGTTTACGGAGCCATTTAATTCAGTGTTTAACTTAAGTCAAATGTCGCTCACAGTTAAGTGATATTTTGTATATTCGACTATAGTCGAAAGTCACAGTTAAGGAGTTAAAGAGGGTTTTACTGTATGTCACAGTAAATATACCAAAGTTGGAGTATAATTTAGGGCTGAATTCATAGTGGTGATACAAGCAATAATTAAAACAAGTAATTACTACTTATGTTCAAGCATTAAGTATAATTTTCAAATGATAGTGTAGAAATAACTACTGTAATGCTTATTGTGACCACTTTGAGCAATGCTTCATGAAGTAGCCCATTACTGCAGATAAGCACTCTGCAATATGAATTCAGAGTCACAAAATAAGTTCCAATAGTTTTGCAAGTATTCATAATAAAACACACATTGATTATTTACAAAAACGAGTAGTAGTCAAGAGACTCTAGCAAGTTGTTGCCATGTGTTTCAGCAGTGGTTGTTTTTACTCATGTCGTGGCAATGTTCAGCGCGGACACCGCAGAGGAAGCAGACACTATACATCCACGCAAGAAGGCACTAGCAGCTTTGTGGAGTGTCCGTAAACAAGCAAACTTAATGTAAACCCCCTGATCCCTTGCATCCATAACTTATACTTTGAGAAACAGAAACACTACCAAATTAAAAATTTTTATCATTGTGTGTACTATCGTACATGAGTTTCCACACACCATTACAGTAATCAAAACATTCAAAAGGAAAAGACATAATAACATCATCTGAGAGCAACTGAAACAATTAAACAATACCATTACAAAATAAGCCTCAAAGCTGATTAATATATAAAAGAATTATCTGCTTGTAAAAGAAATAACAAGTTAATGTGGGGAAAATATCTTAGGCAACCAGCAAAACAAGGTGTTAATATCAAATCAATATTTAATGAAAGTGGAAATGAAATTACTGATGCACAAGGAAATACCAATATATTGAGCGAGCATTTCTAAACTATAGGTAAAAAACTAGTTTCCACCCTAGCATCTTTTACAACAGACACCATAAACAAATTGACTACAGTAGACAATTTTCCACTTACAATGGTTTTTAAATCCAGAAGATGAATCTGAAATGTTCAACATCATAAACAATTTACCGAACAAAAGCCCTGGCAATAATAATATTCCAAACACGCTAATTTAATCATGTAAATTCATACTAACACCTTATCTAGTTACTGCAATAAATAAGTCCTATCATTTAGGTGAATACCTTTAAGCCTTAAGAATTGCTTGCATCACACCACTCTACAAAACTGGTGACAAAAAGCAGGTTAAGGGCTTGTTCCCGAGTTTTTTTCAGACTGGTGCCAATAATTCAAATATTTTTTAACCAAAAGTTTTGAAAAAATTTGAGTCAATGTGCAATCACACTATGCACAATACTGTGGACGTGTTTTTTTTAAAATAATCTACCATTCGCCAGTAAAAAAGCAATTTCCTTCATTTTTGCTTATTTTCACAACGAAAAACGTGGTACTTTGGGTAATGAAATCTAAAAAACAGTTTAGTATAGTTCCACAAAAAAAATTCAGCTACAAAATAATAACATATAAGTGTCAAAACTGTGCAGTGAAATTTTAATATGAGTATTAGGTAGTAATAAAAAATATTTTCAAAATCACTGCAAAACTCTGTAACAAGGCCTTAACAATATCACAGACCAATTTCCGTCTGGAGTTCTATCAATAAAATGTTTGAATTGGCCATCCACAAAACAATGAACAGCTTTTTTATAAAATCATAAACTTTTATACAAATTGCAATTTGGCTTTAGAAAAAACTCCAGCACAACAAATGCAGCTTTGTCGCTGGTGACCAATGTTAGGATTGAAATAGAACACAATCAATTTGTTGGTGCTATACTTGAAGACCTATGCGAGGCTTTCGATATGGTAGATCATACTAGCCTTATGCAAAAATTAGAATATTATGGCATCACACCCAAAATTACCATACTAATAGATTCCAGTTGGTACAAATAGACTCGTGCCAAAGTCACATGAATCCAATAGATAGTACAGTCCCTCAGGATAGTGTGACAGGCCCCATATTATAATATGTAAATGACATTGGTAATCTGGATCTCAGATATTTATGAAATACTTAAAATGTAAAATTCATAGTATTTTTTTATTCCAGACACCCTCAAACTCTAAACAACATTACAGGTGTTTGGTGATTGACGAACCCAGGTCACATGAATGAAACAACCTACCCATAATATCCATGCAAGTTTTCATAAACAGTATACTCTATGAATGACAAATTCTATACAAATTGAATTAGAAATTATTTGCCAACAAAGTTCAGATTTGTAAATTGATGAGAATAAATATACAAGTCACGATAATTCTGTATTATAGCCTATTAACTTTTTTATGGAAAAGAATCCATTAATGTTTTTACAACATAATACACAACAGCCACTTGTGTTACAAGGTACAGTAACCATTGTCAACATATAGTTACTGCGTAAAAATTTCCCTTCCAGATAAAACAGTTATAGGGTTTGTGAAACCTGGAGCACTATGCGAAGCAGTTACAAAAGAATGTGACATTGAATGTAAGTCCTTTAATTTTAATGATACTGTAGTTTTGATGGGCGGTAGTAATGACATAAATCATAATGAAAGTTCAAGTGCTATTAATGCTCTAAAAAACAAATTGTCGAAGTTAACTTTCACTAATGTAGTAGTTGTGGGTGTACCCCAACAGCACTAGTTGCAAGTGTGGTCACGTGTTAATGAGGAAGTCAGAAAAACTAACCTCAAAATGAAAGCTCTATGTAGGCATTTCAAAAACACTAATAGTAGACGTAAGTGACATTGAGAGGAAATTCTTTATAAGGCATGGAGCCCACTTAAGCACTGATGGCAAAAACATAATTTGCGAAAATATCTGAGATGATGTGGTAGCTAATTCAAAGAGATCACAACCAATCCCCCTTCATTTTAACTGTGAACAAAAAAAAAAAAATTACTAGCCTCACTTTTCAAGGTTCAATACCCTATGAATATTCTTCTGAACCAAATAATTTAAGTACAAGTGCTTATCTAAACCATGGTGGAGCTAACAGTAATGGAAAAATTTTTACATCTGTCAATGTTAATGTTCTGATGCAGAATACCAGAGGCTTACATAAAAAAAGTAAAGAGCTAACAGTTGAATTTGATTTTTTAAATAATGCTCAATACAGCAGTAATATTGTTGCAATATGCTTAACAGAACATCATCTTAGACCTATAGAAATAGATAAAGTAAACATTGAAGGATATAAACACAGTGTGTCCTTTCGTAGAACAAATGGATGGAGCAGGTATTTTTTACTGCAAAATCAGTAACTTCCATGTCTGTTTAACATCTTTCTGTATAAAAAAGTCTTTGAATGTTGTGCTTGGAAAATTAATTTTGGAAACCAAAAAATTACAATTGTTTGCATACATAGATCACCATCAGGTAATATCAGTATTTTTATAGGTAAGTTAGAAAGTGTTTTTTTTAATCTTTCTAAAAGTACTCGTAAGATAATACTTTGAGGGGATTTTAATATTAATATCTCATTAGATAGTAATGATAAGTTAAATTTGTTAGATATGCTTAACACTTTTAATTTAAAACAAACAGTGACCTTTCGAACTTGTGTCCAACATTTACTGCCCAACAATTAATAATATTTTTTGTAAATGGAAGTAGTGTAGATCAAACTAAAACATATACACTTGTAAACGGATTATCAGAGCAAATAAGCATATAACGTGAAATAAAATGCAATAAAATTTCAGGGGTCTGTCTCATACAAATATGAGTTACTTTAAGCAATGTTTTGCTATCAGACGACTGGATTCCAATTGTTAAAGAAACAAATTACAATAATAAATTTAACATGTTTCATTCAACCTTTATAAGATTTTTCAAAAACTGTTTTCCTGTAAAAAGTGTTATTTTCAATAACAAAGAGAACAAAACTTGGATGACATGTATAAAAGTTTCTTGTTTAAAAAAGAGAGAGTTGTTCTAGATGTGCCGAAATAGCAATAATACTTTTATAATTAGTTATTATAAAAAGTACTGTAAGATTTTAAAAAGTGACTGACCAAGCCAAATGTATGGAAATTGATAAACAAATTAGAGTCTCTAAAAACAAGGTTAAATCTACTTGGAATATTGTTAAAAAGAGTTGGGTAAAGATTCAAATAATAAAAACAATACAATCACTTTAAAATCTGCTGATAATGAAAACATTTGCAAACCAGAACTGGCGGCAGATAAGTTTAATACATATTTTATTTTTGTAGTCGATTCTTTACTAATAAATGACTCATCAAAAAATATAAATGAATATCTTCATGAAATTAAAAGCAGAGTTATACAGACATTCAAACCACACTTACTGTGCCACGAGAAATAGAAGCCATTATAAAGTCACTCAAACCAAAAAAGTCCCATGGATTTGATGGTGTTTCAAGCTTAATACTACAAAGTTGTGCAGAGTTAATAAGTTTTCCTTTGAGCGGAATATGTAACTGTATGTTAGGTGTGTTTCCTGGCAGATTAAAGACTGTTATTATCAAGCCTTTATTCTAAAAGGATGACAGAGAAAGTGAAAAGAATTATAGACCTATTTCACTACTTTCAATCTTTGCTTAAGATTCTTGAAAAAGTAATATGTAACAGATTAATCAAACACCTTGAACAGCATAACATATTATCACCTTCACAGTTTGGATTTAGAAAAGGCTCGTCCACTGTAAATGAAGCATCATCACCTTACGACAAACATATTAAGTAAAATAAATTACAAACATAATGTCTTAGGATTATTCTGTGACTTATCTAAGGCCTTTGATTGTATTAATCATGAAGTGTTATCTAAAAAATTATAACTGTATGGTATTAATGAAAATTTCACTTCACTGATTAAATCCTACCTAGCTGAATGAAAACAAAAAGTAGTAATAAATGATCCACATACAGGTAAGGATGTTGTATCTAACTCTGGCAACATCAGGCATGGAGTTCTCCAGGGCTCGATTCTAGGTCCATTACTTTTTTTGTTGTACAATAACGATTTACCAGATTATCTGGGTAATGATGCCACAACTGTTCTATTTGCAGATGATACAAGTATACTCATAAGTGCAAAATCTCAAGTAGAGCTTGAAAAACAATCAGATAACACTATTAGTAAATTAATTAAATGGTTTTCAATGCGTAATCTATTTTCGAACATTGATAAAACTAATTGTATTAGGTTTACAACAAAAAATAAAGTTATTACTGACATAAATTTGAATTACCATGATGACAGTATACAAAATGTTACTTCGGTGAGATTTTTGGGATTTGAACTTGATAATAAATTAGATTTGAAAACCCATATAGGCCTACACTACATTATGAAAAAACTTAGTTCAGCATGCTACTCATTAAGATGTCTTTCTCAAGAAGCCACTAAGAAAACTTTAAAATTAGTGTATTATACTTATTTTCATTTGATAATGTTGTATGGGATTATCTTTTGGGGATTCTCATCAAATGCTAAAACAAAGTGTTCCTTCGCCCAAAAAGAGCAATAAGAACTATCTGCAATAAACGACCTAAGGAATCTTGTAGTAAGTTGTTAAAAAACTAAGGTATTCTCATTATAACAACGCAATTTATCTTTAAAGCTCTGTCATATGTATCTCTAAATTTGAAACAGTTCCACATGAATCATGACGTACATAGATATAAAACTAGGAATAATATTAATATGTTCCATATACATGTCTAATAACTGTTCAAAAACGATCATTCTCAACTTTAGCCAAAACATTTAATACATTACCCAACCTTTATAAAGAATTATGAATTTCTAAACCAAACATGAAAAAGTTCTTATTTAATAACATTCATTCATTCATTCATTTTTTATTCATCCATAAAGACCATAATTTACATTTTGGTATAGGACATGTCAAATATAGAATATAGTATAATATATAACATACAATTTACATGTCTAGGATATAAGTACATTTCTAGACCAAAAAAACATAAAATCTATTATCAGAGGAGAGTTTAACACATAGGCTTAGTATTTACACATATACACAACTTTATAACAATATATGTACCGTAGCAGGAGCACTACTCCTGTCATGTAAAA
>PNEQ01102558.1:0-23797 GCA_003012365.1 Medauroidea extradentata | reverse complement strand
AACTAACACAAGCAGTTTCGTCATTGTGTAAATGTATCCAAGCTGTGTCTGTTCACGATGACCTAACACGTCTGAAGGCTGGGAAGCCTTGCTCAACGCGACTACAGCGGCTAACGCCCTTTCTGGATCAGCAGGGTGTTCTCAGGGTGGGCGGGCGCTTGTCAAATGCTAGTGTTGAGTATTCCACAAAACACCCTATAATATTGCCAAAGAATCATGCTGCTGTCGAGGCTTTGGTAGATTATTACCACTTAAAGTATCTACATGCTCCACCTCAATTATTGCAGTCACTTCTGTTTCAAAAATTTTGGATCTTGTCAGCTCGGTCAGTAATTAGGTCAAGAGTCTTTAAGTGTACACGTTGCTTTCGGTGTCGGCCAGTCAACCACTCACCCATTATGGCAGATCTGCCTGTCGAGCGAGTCACTCCTGCTGGAGTCTTTGAACGGACTGGTGTCGACTATGCTGGGCCAATCTCTATCAGGGTCAACAAGCTGCGCAGGTGTGCAACTCAGAAGGCCTATTTATCTATTTTCATCTGTTTTGCCACTAAAGCCATCCACATTGAAGTAGTTACTGATTTAACTGCAGATAGCTTCTGTGCTGCTCTCACCCGATTTGTATCGAGGCGGGGTTTGTGTACTGACATATACTCTGATTGTGGTACAAATTTTGTTGGTGCTTCCAGACAACTCCAGAAGTCTTTTAAACAACTGCTTGGATCCCCGCTTGTAGAGAATTTCTCCTTGGCAAATGAAATCAAGTTTCATTTTTTGCTCCCAGCAGCTCCTCATCAGGGAGGATTGTGGGAGGCTGCTGTAAAATCCACCAAATACCATCTTAAACGAACCATTGGCAATCAGATTCTCACTCTCGAGGAACTCATGACACTAACTAATAAAGTTGAGGCTGTCCTCGACTCTCGGCCGCTAGCACCAATTTCCTCTGATCCGTATGATGTGGCAGCACTCACACCGGGGCATTTCCTCATTGGCAGGCCTCTTGTTGCAGTACCCGAGACGTGTGGAGATGACAGCACAATTTGTTTATCTCGACGCTGGAAGATGGTATGCAGTCTCGCCAATCAATTTTGGAAACGCTGGTATCAAGAGTATTTACAGCAACTTCAACCTCGAGGGAAGTGGCAGAACCAAGAACCTGGACTTACTGTGGGAGAGTTAGTCTTGGTTGGAGAAGGAGAAGAACGAGTGCCGCCACTAGGTTGGTGTTTAGCCAGAATCGTCAAACTCCACCCTGGGAAGGATGGAGTTACCAGAGTTGTAGACTTGCGCACTCAAAAGGGACAACTCTGCAGACCAGTACACAAGCTGTACCGTCTGCCATCACAGTGATGCTTAAAACAGATTGTGAGGTGTAATTATTGTATATAGTAAACCTGTATTGTGAGTGAACTATGGAGACCTCAGTCGGTCTCGGTGGGTGGTAATAATGTTCAGTAATATTTGCGTGTCCTGTGGTGTGTGCCTGCACTACGGGACTCTTTCCCAGATGGGCGCATGAATATCTGTTCCGGCAGGTACGCGTGCTCTCATAGAAGTCTCAGTGGATCTCAAGATGGCGTCGCGGTAAGTTTAAGTAACGCGGCAAGCACTGATATGTCTCTCTATAAGAAAGTTAACCTTCAATACGTAACACCCCTCTTTACTGTCCACGCCAGCCAGCCAATACTTCCCCACCTGCAGCCGACAAGCCAGTTGGTGCTTGTGTGCGTGTGCATCAACTTCCATGCACTCGTCGCTGCAGCCACACCGCCCCCACCCACTGTCTGATAGTCACGTGCAACTAGTGCATCCTGTCTGGCCGCAAAGCAGAGCCATTTGTTTGTTGTTCCTCTCCAACTCTCTCACAGCCATCGTCTTTGTTCCATCGGACGTGTGCCCAGGTGGTTTGGGGGGGGGGGGGAGGTTGAAGAGACTTTTCTTTTTTCTTTTTTTCGTCATAACAGCAGGCGAAAAAAAAAAGTACCAGCATGACACTCAGTCTGTTAAAGAAGCAAAAAAGAAAACAATTCAGCGTTATTTTGTCTTTATTTTTCTCTAGCTTGACATCAGGTTATGCGCATTAAAATTGAACTTGACATATTACCTACCTAGCTTATTGGAGCTGAGATGGCAAGGCAGAGCGGTGGGGTGGTTGTTAGGGCCACACATCTCTCTGCTTGTCGCCACCTTCAGCCACATTCATGAGCGTTGCCTTATCCTTAGCCATGAACAGTACTTGACCTTGACAACTTCCGCTGTGTTATTACTCACTCGGCAAGTGAGGCATGTGGCTATGCAAGTTGCTGCATCGTAAAAATGGTCTATGACCCAAATACAATTAGTCCTGTATGGTACATGTGCTGATAAGGTTTTTATTTTATTACCGTTCATAACATATAAAATTGACTGTACTCAAGCTTTTTCTTGTGCCAATGAGAAGTTGTGTTTATATTTCTTCTATTCTATTTTACGGTGAAAAAGAAAGGTTTTATACAATCTTTCTTTCCTGCGACATGAAGTTGTTTTCAGTTTATATAGGATATCTTTTCTGTCTTGAATATTGTACAATTTTTTTATCATATTTTAAGTCATTTTTACTTAATATTTAAGCTGCACATGAACAAGTATGAGCATTATTTGCGGTGCAAAACGTTAAAACGCTTGTCGGTTATTATGTTTTTGGATACAAGGGGAGTGTAATTTTGGCCTTATGGGCTACCATTGTATTTGGAAGACACCTTTTCATTATACTAAAATATAATTTAAATGAAAAACATGTTTATTTTAAGTCAGTAGTTGTTCTACATTAACTTTAAAAAAAATTGACTTTAAAATTAAAAAAAAAAAAAAAAGAATTTTAGGGGGGGGGGGTTTAACATTCATTACCTCGGGACTAACGACATCGGCGATCTAATGACATAATTATGTGGCACCCTGCAGTGTCGTTAGATCGAGGGTTTACTGTAATATACTAGCTCTGTTTTTGACTGTAGTTATTATTGTAGGGATGACGTAGCACATACAATTTTAATGGCTTATGTCAGGGCTGCCACCAAGTTCATTTTTTAAATCCTGTAATTAGCATTAAAAAATCATGTAAAATTTCCACCTTAAGTCTACGTACTTTTCTGAAGTATTTTTAGAAGAATCCGTCAATAATTCATGACACTAAAAAAAAAATGTTGTGCTAGATTTTTATTCTTGCCTTATAAACATCATCGCAGTTTGATTAGTAATGAAGACATATATTAATGTTTCAAAAACCATTCAATACATTTTCACTGTTCACGTGCAGTGTCACACAACCTAATCAGCAAGCGACGTAAATATAAACAGACACGAGGACGGAACAAAATAGATCAAGGAATTTTGGCTCCGACGATGTGGAACAGAAAATGGATACATGGAGAAACCATTCACAGTTCCCACAACGTTAATGTCCAAAAATACTTAAAAAAATATTATAAAACATATCTGATTGTGGTATTTCGGAGTTATTTTTACGGTGGTAATTATTACTGAACTAAACTTTTGGTATTTTCAGAGTATCGTACATCTCTAAATACTGGCAAGTGTACCAAGAAACTCGTACGTTTAACGGTGCGTCAGTCGTTAAATAACTTGTGAATCAACTGTATGGACGTGTTGTCCGCGAACCATAATTATAGTAATAAACATATCGCATCATTGATTGTGTTTGCAACATCTGGACATTTTAGGTATTTGTTAATAAAACTCTCTCATTAAGTGATGGAGTGGTAAATGTATATGTACACGACAGATAACAAAGATCTCTTTCTTACGCAAGATCACAGGGCACGGCGGTCGGCTGATAATGAACATGTTTGTTTATAATTTGCTTTGTTTATCCTAAAACTCAACTAAGAGTGAACAGAGAATAGTAAATTAATACAGTATAGTATTGTGAAAAATTTAGATGTTTTACAGAAAACCATTTACTGTTAATGCTTTTTACAGACTGAATTATTTTCTAACGTGTTTCGGTAAAATAGCATTGAAAATTTTCACCCGTTTTCCTATCTGGAAGCATTTGTAGAACAAGTTTAGAGAAACTACGAACATGTTCAACCGGCTATATATTGTTAAAAAATGAATATATCTGCATAAGTTTATTTATGGTCTCGAATGAGACGTAGTTTCTATGCATCATGGCACCACTGCATGTATAATGTAAATACCCGTATTTATTAACATAATCGCCGTATGTTTTTTATAAAAAATTTTTGGTCCTAAATGTGGGTTGCAGCCATTAAGGTTTTAAAAAGGTCCTTTATTATTTATTTTGGCGTAAAATAAAATGTAAATTTCCCCATATTTGCCTGTCTATAGCATGAACTTTTTCTGCAAAAATAAAGGAAAAGATTTCTAGGTTTAAAATAAACACGAAAAGATAAGTGAATCTCGTTAATCCATTCACTGCGTCGCTAATTACTGTGTCACTTGTTGATAAAGACAGATGTAGGAAATATCCGTGAATATCCAACGTTATCCGTCTGTCCATTTTGACTTTCAAATACCGGTATCTGTTAAAATGGCAGGCCTGGCATATGTTAAGTTAATTGACAGTCTGTGTCTATATTATTTATATTGTGATATTTTGTGTTGTGGTGGGAACAAAGTTTTGCATACAGTCCTTTAGTAACCATTAACCTAATAATGAAGTGAAATGGCTAAATTCCAGTACACATAGAAAAGTCATTGAAATTATTTCCCTTCCAATCAAGCATTTGTCGAACGTCTGTCTGAAATAAAAACCAATATGTTTTCCACTCTTTAATACACAAGCTCGTACACAGCATGCTACAGTACATGATCACTAACCATTTATCTAGCTACAAGTCATTACCAGTACAAAACCTAAACGAACCATTTACAGACATATGATCCAATTTTTCAAAAGTATCTTCGCAAAAACACTTCAACACCTATTACAATATAACCTCAAATCTTAATGGCCTATAACCTCTAAACTGCTCGGCAAAAAATGGCAGCAGACTATATTAAAATTGTTTCAAAATTATCAGGAAAGTTTGTGCTGGTGCTGTACCCATACCAGCAGGTGCCGAAGCTAGCAGTTCCTAACAATGTCTATTTCAGTTTCCCACACCTGAGCATAACATTGTTTTCATCACGGAAGTATCAACAGACAAAATGGTGCGAGTTTATACTGAAACTTCCATCGCTGTAAGACCCAATCAATGTCATATATTGAACACTAAACGAGTCTTAACAGTGTTTGGAGTGCACCACTGTTGTGTTCAGAACTAACAATGTGCTTCTAAAAGCAAAACACTTAAAATATAAGACATTTACGATTATTTGTAAATTTCTGCCAGACACTAGACAGAGGGTTAAATTGTAGGACATTTCACGAAATTTCAGGGTGTTTGGAAACCCTAAACACAGATAACGTTAATATTAGATGCGCAGAAAAACCTTATTAAATCATGAATATTATTTAACAAATTCATGTCCACAAGCTACAGTCTGACAGCTTCAAATCACCAATCAGGAAAATTTCTAAACTAGCAAATAACTGGCTGAAAAAAGTGCCAAGCGACACATTGCTAAAAAAAGTACACATAAAATCAATTTAAAGAGCAAACCTATCCCTAACATGTTTTAAAACCAAAATGACTTCCTTGAAGACAGCATCCGAAAAGGTTAATTTAAAAAATTACGCTAAAAACTTACGCTAAACACACATGATGGCAGCCGCCTTGCATTTCATGGGGAACAAGTTCTCAACCTACACACTACGTTACTAGAAGAGAGGGCTTCGTGTTAGCTGAACTCTTGACGAAGAAGAAGTGAAGTTACAAACCATCACAAGCACACAAGCTAAACCTGGCCAGAGCTTAACAAACTGCACAGGCGAGGGGAAGAGGAGAGGGTGGAAACAAGAGGACAGAAGTCCACTAGAGAAAGCTAAGAGGTCACGAGCCAAGCAAAAATGTCAATAATAGTTCCAATAAATTCCGCCACTCGCCGCACTGAGCACCAGGCTGTGCTCATTGTTAGAAACATGCGCGCATGCTCACACACACACACACACAGATGCTGACACAAACACACAGATGCACACAGGCACACACACACAAACACACAGATGCACACATACACACAGGCACACACACACAAACACATGCACACACAGGAATGATTGCCTATCATAAGACATAAAAATCTACTTCTCACCTTGCTTTCGCCACCCATGAACTTTAGTTTCTGCCATGTAAAATTGCCTAGTGGTGCGTAAATGTTCAGTCATTATGTAACAAGTTTTTTGCAGTGTATTGAGTAAATGCTGACGTGGAACATGAATACAGTAAAAAAAAATTAAGGTTTTAGCAATGATGGTTACAGCAGAGTGAGGGGGAAAGAGGAGGAGAAAAAGTTAGGAAGTGAAGTAATGATGGAGGAGCAGGCAGTGAGTAACTCTCTCTTCCCCCCACTCCGCCACTCAACAGTCTACGACTACTGCTCTGCCTTCTTTTTTTCCTTACTTTTTCCTGTTTTCAGTGTGTAGTGACACCCCAACATTTTTATTCTTTATTTTGGACTAAAAGTGAACACTATACACAAGTAAATATGGTTTTAGTATTATAATTGATTGAGGCTGCAATAACAAAAAAATGTTAATGTAATGCAATTTTTTGAGTTTTGAGGGTCAAAGAAACTCTGATGTGATTTTGCGGGGTCATCAATTTACAGTACTAGGTTAATGACAGGCACCACGAGGCATCGTAAAATGAGGGTTCTGTTGTGTTATCGTACACCCCTCCTTGTTAACTGGTTATGCAATGAAGACTTGGCGTAACTTAAGTTGGGGAAAATGTGTTAAAGTAAGACACCAAAGGAAGACTGTTTTTATTGGTGCTGAATGTGAACTCCTTTGCCCTGTTTGTGGAGAGGGGGCAAGTGAAGCTAGTGGAGGTTGTTTTGGTGTTGTAGGTGGTAATGGTATCTAAAGACTCATTCTCTATACATACCATATTTATCCGTGTATAATGCGCACTTTTATTCCAAAACAACTGATAAAAATTCAGGGGTGTGCGCGCACTATAGACGAAAAATAGAAAAAAAAATCGCCACGAGAAAAAATTGGGGTGGGAAGAGAAGGCTGAGTTGTAAACTGGCGGGTGTCGTCAAGCGTGGGAGGCAGAGAGAGAGAGAGAGAGAGAGAATGTTTCTCACCGCCTGGTTCCACCATTACTACACTTCTTTTTCTTTTTCTCTACCCCCTCAACACCTCTTTTCTGCTGTAACTGTCTCTGCTAATTTTTTCTAAGTTCGTGGATGGGCGGAAGCAGTATGAGAAGTTAATTTAGACTCTCGTGATAACCATCTTTCCAAGGAAAGGAAGGAAAGGAATAAAAAAGGAAGACACTGTTTCCCCCCCCCCTCCCCCGGAGAGGGAAAGCAAGGCAGGGTGGTGGTTGGGGCCCTATAAGTAAATAAAAAAGGCAAGCTTGCTCTGCTGTCATGGCACATTATCTCGTTTGGTTGAAGTTTTGGGTGAGGGGGGGGGGTTGTGTCATGCTGGAAGCAGCTGACAGGACACAGCACAGTAAGAGTGGGGAAGGGGGAGTGTTGTCCAGGCACAAGTGACCCAGCTGCAGGCTGCTTGTGACCTTGGCAGGCTATCTATAGATAGCTGCGGACATGACAAGCCACCCCTCCTTACCCTCATCTACTGCATCCTCTCCACCCATCACACCCTAGCCACTGTGAGTCATCTTTCCTCTCTTTTTTTCTTTGTTAACCACGTTTCCTTCCCTCCTCCTTCACCCTAGCAAATCCGCCTCCCTCACGCTGCTTCACGATTTTTTACTCCCATGATTTTTTACATTCTAGCAAGGCACATAAATATTTTTCTCTGGAACTTGTTGCAAAAATCGTGGTGCGCATTATACACGAGGGCGCACTATACACGAGTATATACGGTATTATGTAAGAAAAGTAAAACAATTAAAAACATTATGTATTTTTATTTCATATATTTTACAATATTACAGATGTCTTTACCTATGAAAACTTTTTGTGAGGGTGTTAATGATTTTTTTCTTTGTGTGTGTTTGAAGCAATGATTCCTCTGACGGACTCGGAACATCGGCTGATACCAATACAGTTTGTGATAGATCCTGGTGAGCAGTTTCCTTGGAGCAAAGAGATAAACCCTCAGCATTTTGAATTGACATTTCAAGAAAAGTTGGCACTCCTCAATGAATATTTGGAAGTAGTTAATGTTTCAATCCCTACCACACCATGTACTGACGAAAACTGTGATCCTAGTGATGAAGATGACATTGAAAAACGTTTCAGTGAGTTCTCAGATCTGGAAGTGAATGGCGATGCTGCAGTGGATGCAGGCATTTTCGGTAACAATCGCAGTAAAGCAGCTAAGCAGCTTCAGTCTGTGGCTAAACAGTTTGGTAGCATCGGGAAATCTGTAAGCAAAAAGCTTAAGAAAAATCTTGGTTCAATTACAAAAATGACGCGTTCAAATTCACAGAAGAAGGTTAGTCCTGTACGACAGACAACAAAAACAAGTGCCTCCGTTTCACGTTCTCAAGATTACATACTGTGTTCTGCGTTACGCTCAGATATTAGGCCGGACCATCAAGATGAGATGATGCGCAACTACCTGCAGTCTGCACACGTACGTTTCCAGAACGACAAAGAATTGAAACAGCGTCAGGCAGAAGAACGCAGATGGAAGGAGGAACAGAAGATAAAAGATGTGGCAGCTGTGGAAGGCACCTCTGAATGCATCAATCCTGGATGCACCCAAGTGGCTTCTGCTGTAACCAGCTATATGTGTAGGTCGTGCTTTGAAAAACAGCGTGATCAGGAACTTTCGACAAACATTAATTCTCCCTTGCTGACTCGCAACACGTCACTTGTGGATGAAGTAAGTGCAGCACGATACGGAACAGGAAAGTCAAAATTTTATGCTACGTCAGACACTCGCTCTCATAATGTGATCAGTAGACTTCCAACAACTAGAGCTGGTAGTAATAATGACCAAACACTCTATCTATCGAAGTCTACATTCTACGATGATTCTGGCTGTCCTGCCAGCATGAGTACACAGTTCCCTGGATTTCATAACCATAGTTCAGGCCTAATCAAGAATGGGGATGATATAAGTAGTTCTACAAGAAGACCACTTACAGGAAGGTACAGTTTTGGTCAAGAGCAGCAATATGTGAACCAACCACCTCGACCCCGTCTTCACAGTTACAACATGTCTAAACTGTGGGAAAACACTGCTGGAAACTCTGCAACTAAATATGCTGTTAATGGTGGTCAAGATCATGTGCTAACTCCTTTGGTGAGTATAAACTGTTTATTGGTTAAGGTGTTTTCTTTCACAATTCTATGTGAATTTGTCATTCTGAACTAAGGGTAGAAGTGATTGGTTAAGCTGGGATGACGTATGTGAGTACTTGAGTGTGTGTGTTTAATTATTGGCAATAGCAGTCTGCACAGAGCAGACAAAGTAGTAATTTAATCCCAGTCTAAAAGGATAGGGTTGCTTGACGGGTCACAAGTAGATATAATTTCTTGGTATGCCAAATATGCGTGGGTGATTCATCAAAACATTATCCACCTGCCACATGCTCAAAATTATTTGCTAATTGTGGTTTTTAAGTTATTTATTTCTACCTAAGTAAACATATTTATGCTGAAAAGTATAATTTAAAATTATTTGCATCACAGCATGTTCTTGCATTAGGTCACCTTGCTTAGTTGTATTTTTGTTATGGGTGTGTTCATACTTTTATACTAGGATTCATTTAATAGGTACCAATCAATTTATTTAATGTCTGAAACTTGATACACAAAACTGTTTTACAGTGCTTCATTGTATAGTAAAATTATCTTGCACACTACTTACTCCATTGTTCTACCCACCCTACACTCATTGTTAATACCTCAGTATAAATTACAGAGGTACACGTACTTTAGCGGTCTCCCTTGTTTTTTATGGAGCTTGGGGTTATTTTTTTTTTTTTTAATTTCTGCCCTTGTGCTTGGGCAGGGTCTTTTCTCTGGGTTTGGGCTTCATATCTCTTCTATTTTGATTTGTGGTCAACTTCGGCGGTTATTCTGAGAGGTTTCGCCCCGGTTGACGGTGCTATAGCCTTCTCTTGCCCGCCGGACCTGCCACTCCACTGGCCATACAGGGTAGGGCCTGGGGAGTATGGTTCTGCCGGTTGGTGGCAGGGGCGCTGTAGATAGGAGGTGGGGTGGGGGAGCGAGCTGCGGTGTGGCGGCGCGTGCCGGAGAGACGGCACTCTCAGGTTGAACTTCGAGCTGATTTGATACATAGCTCCGGGTGGAGTGAATGAGTGTTGTCGCGAGCGGACGTCCTCTGCAATGGTTTGTCGGAGTGTTCGGCGACATAGACCTACATAGACGCTGTTGATTAACTGGCCTAGCTGAGTATTGGGTGGATGTATTCCCCTCATTGTATGGTAAGTAGGTGGCTGTGTGTTTGGGCCCATTGGACTCTTGTGGCGTAAGCCATGTCGCCGCAGACAATATTTCCTGATCTTCCCTTACTCGCAATTGGGGGAAACCCGAGTAAAGAGTGTATCTGGATATTTGTTTGCCTGTGTAAGGACGCAAGGGCGCTTAGGATAACTCGAATGAACTTCTTTTGGACGCTCCGAGGCATGAAGGTGAAACTAATTGGGTGATATTAGCGATGGAATCCTGGTTTCATTCTCAATGATTGTAAGAGTGTTCGACGAGAGGTGTAATTGCACCACGAATGCATGTTGAGAGTGTGTCGTTTAAGGGTCAAAGAGGAAAGACTGTGATTCGAGTTGTAGTGCACATATTTAAAAGAGTTTTATATTTGTAAGCACTTTGATGAACTGATACAGAGATGTGTAATAGCCGGAATTTATCTTGTGTGACGCGTCTTGCGTCTGTGTGTTGTGTAGATCTGTCTGTTGTAGTCACTGTAGTGTGCGTTGAGGTTATGTTACGAGAAGTGCGCCGGATAGCTCAGTTTGATTAGTTTTTCTACACCATCAGCCAGGTTTTAACTTGAAGTGAGACACTCAAGATTCGTCAGTAGTTATATTTATTTCTATAGGTGCATTACATTTCATAATATGCGGTACCGTTCAGTATTGCAATTTGCATTTAAATTCACTTTTCAACAGACGCTTAGCTACCATAATTCTTCCGTCCGACTTGTATGGGTCAAGTTCTACCCAGTTATTAACTTAGTAAAAAAAAGAAACAAACTGACGAAAAAAGAAAGGAATATCTATCACGAATAAACTCGGACCTGTTTTCCTGTTCGTACACCTGCAACACCCATCACCTCACTACTGCCTGTGATAAGGCAGAGAAGAGAAGAAAAAAAAGTCTATGTCCCTTTTAGTCACGCCAACGGACTCGAGGCTTTCTCCCCCATCTGCCCGACACACGTCCTTCCTATCGCGCCATCCCTGCACGACTGTTAAATCATGGACTGCCATGGTAGCTAAGGTATCCCTCGGCGGAGTGATACAACTGACTCCAATCTTCCCAAAACCAGCAAAATTACACTTAAAACAGATCACAAAGGATTCCAAAATTTCCGTTTATAGGTTTTACATTGAAAGAAAATTCTTTATCCACACAAATATAATAATTAGTTCTTTATCCACACAAATATAATAATTAGGGACAAAAGGTGCGCAACAGCGGAATTACTTTCGCGGCGCAATACCCTAAGCAACCCCCTGTGATGGCTGACCTACGTGCGTCAATAACCTACGTCATGGAGAGAATTCCATGAAGCAAGTGATCAACCACAACATCGGCGCCAGAAATCCTACAGCCTGGAGAAGCTTGCAACACCTGAAGTTACTCACTTCACCAGGGAAAATTTAATAATATGCTAAAATTGCCAAAACTCCAAAATTAGTCAAAAAACAAGAAAAAGTTATATCAACAAAAATAATGAAAATTTTACAGAGGTCAATTTGAAACCAAACAAGCCAGGAAAATGATCAATTGACTTTACTTTAAAATTCCTTGACTATTTTATATTTAAATTTTGAAAAGATGAATTTAAATTAACATGTCCCCAATTACTAGGTTATTGAATTCTGTTGCATCACACCGGACACCTGACTAACTCACCCTGAAAATGGCATATAGCCTGTTAAGAAAGATTTACATATAAATGTAAATAAGAAAATAAAACACTTTATAAATATTTAAACAAGATGGGGAAGTGGCTAAACACTTCACAACCCCCCAATTAATATGAAGTTTTTTTGTAACACAAAAACAATTGAAGATTAATTTATACATACGTCAGACTCACCATGACGCAGAATTACTAAATATCAATCAGTATGGAATATACACAAATCACAATAGCTCAAAATTAATCCCTACTCGAGCAAACATCTACAATACAGTACTACCATACATTTGAATTTCACAATATTTCTTTTTGTAATGCAATAAACAAAGACAAACATATAAAAATTCTAGCATAACTTCAAAACTAATTGGTTGCCATAGCACACACTGAAATACCACCAAAGCAAAAAAAACTAGATAGAAACATTTAAATTATTACATGTAGTGGATAGTCAAATATCTCTGAGCCTGCACTTACATTCCAAAATACATGATTACAAATTTGATTCAATCTGGCACAAAATTATAAGTAATTCAATTACACAAACCTAAACATATTTGCTTTTTCTTTCCTTACAACAGAACATTGTTTACATGTATGCATACTCAAAAGTTTCTTAAATAAAGTCTTTTTCAAACTTATTACATCACTAAATATTGTCAAATACTTTGATAAAATGCACTTGTTTGAGACAATAGGTTTAAACTGCTTACGGAGAGGCTGCCCAACAAAACACAGACTTCACACCATTTTGATCATCATCATGCCTTTTGGACCAACGACGAGGCAAACACCATAAATTTAACCCACATAATACATTTTATAACGACGACGATAAACCTCACAAATACAAATACAAACAATTATACTGCCTATTGGTACAACGACGAGGCAAACATCATAACTACACACAATCATCACGCCTTTTGGTACAACAAGGCTACATACTACAAACACATAACCTTTTGGAACGACGACGAGGCTCCCTAACAATAAAAAAAATTACATCACGTATTACGCTTTACCCACATGCCTATCACCTTGATCGCATCACTCCCTTATCTTTAAGCTCTGGCCATCAACGGCCACTCAAAGGTAAACAACTAAACATACAACCTTTTTCTAGTGCAAAAATCATAAAGATTTTACAAAACAAAACCAGACTTTTAGACTTGTTGCTATACAACAGGCATTTCTTTAGTTTTCAAATTTTAATTCAGCAACACAAAGTACAAGTTGTATTTTAAGATAAGGTCAACTCTAGTACGCCACTTCAAAAATTACCAAGCTCAGGTCTGCTAATAAATACCCACCTCAAATCCAATATATTAATTTACATCTCCAACTCAATGTTAGGCTAAAAGGTTAGTTTACAACTCACAGAGGCATTGCCATTCTTTCAAAGAAAAAAAAAATACACCATCCAACAAAAGGGTAAACAAAATATATACTTATCCACTACACAAGTTACTTGTTTTCAGTGCACATATTGTTCAAACAAAATCCCACTAGGTATTAATCTTATTTTATCAAAGCTCTGGTGGCATTCAGAATTAATTTGTGAAAATAGAACAACATTTCAAAATTATATAATTGGTACATGAAAACAAAACTACTCTTTCATAACTCGTCACTACACTTGAAAGAATACATTATATAAATTTCTGATGAGTTGTTTTGATTTTCATAAAGACAACATATTAATAATTTCAATTTATGCTGAGCATGGTGCAGTCTCCTAACAGTTATTCATAATAAAAAAATTAACACCCAAAATTATTATTAAGGCTTTACAACAAAAACTGCAGCTACGATCAGAACAAACACTAGACTAACACTAACAAAAAGAAAAAGTCACACGACACAACCTTTACCCAATATAATGCTTCAGCATATACCGATAGAATAAAATTTAAATTCTCTAACTAGTTCAAATTATTTTAATCATTGGCATACTGCCTAAAATTGCTAGATTTTTTGTTCCATACAGTTACTACTATTTGAAAATATCTCTCGACTAAATAACTATTTGCACAATTATACTCTACAGACTTACTTAAACATAACCTAAACAAAACAATCTTGATTTAAAATTACACTACAAAATTAATTATTTAACTCCATAACCCAAAAAAAAAAACATTCCCTCTCCACAAATCTCTTCTTGTTTACACACTCATACTCTGCCCTTCAGCAGGTCCCACAATCTCACACTCGATTTTCCTTGCCACATCTCACCGACTTCTTGAGCTTCACCTTTCCTCTCAACCAATCCTGCACCCCCCAATTCACAACACTTCCCTGATCTCTAACTTCTTTGTACATTACTGTCCTCTGTACCACTCTCACCCAACAGCTCTCTGCACCACCCCCCAGTTCATCTTGACTCTTAAGCTTTACCTTACCTTGGTGCCACACTTGCACCCTCCACTGTTCACCATTTCTCACCCTTCCTACATCTTGATCTGCTGCCCCTACCCATTGAAAGGCTCTGTCCATCTCCAATCTTTGCAGCCTCAACAAACTGTTCCCAACCAAACTACTGTTGGTAGGCCTCACCTTACCCTCGACAACTTCTGTCCCACTTGTCAAATTTGTTGCATTCTCAGTCTCCTTAACTCCTTCACCAACATTATCACTTATAACTTTACTCTTTGTTGAAATACTCTCTACTGCAACATTACTAATACCTTCACTGTTCACCAAACCTTTACTTTCAACATTGACTTCTTCTACCGCAAGTTTACCTTTCTGCACCGTATTTACCTTCTCTACCCTTAGGCATACTTGTACTACTACTGTTTCACTTTCGAAAATGTCTTGCTTCACCTCTACCTCTTTAACTTCAGGATTACCACTATATAACTTGTTTACTTTTTCCAAATCACTTTTCCACCCTGTACTAAAATCTTCTAATGTTCTGTTGTAGGCTGCAAACATACTCCTAAACAAATCTGCCACGTCCTGATTAGCCATGTTACACTTATAATTGCTCACTAGCAGTTCTGATATATGTAGGCCTAAGCCTACTCCAAACCTAACCTTACATTTTGTTAGTGTTTGTTTGCCAAAACAAATTTCCATCCCACTAAACAACTACAAAAACAATCCACAAAAAACAATTTTACTAGACGATACTGACCTTTCGTTGGCTTCATTCCTGTTATTTTACCTCAATGTTTGCTGCTCGCGCCTCTGTTGTTTACCGCCTTTGAAGTTCCAAGGGTCCTAGGGCCCCCGAGGTACTTGGATTCCCTCGGTCCCTGTTCGCGGCGCCAATGATGTGACGCGTCTTGCGTCTGTGTGTTGTGTAGATCTGTCTGTTGTTGTAGTCACTGTAGTGGGCATTGAGGTTATGTTATGAGAAGTGTGCCGGATAGCTCAGTTTGATTAGTTTTTCTACACCATCAGCCAGGTTTTAACTTGAAGTGAGACACTCAAGATTCGTCAGTAGTTATATTTATTTCTATAGGCGCATTACATTTCATAATATGCGGTACCGTTCAGTATTGCAGTTTGCATTTAAATTCACTTTTCGACAGACGCTTAGCTACCATGATTCTTCCGTCCGACTTGTATGGGTCAAGTTCTACCCAGTTATTAACTTAGAAAAAAAAAAAAAAACTGACGAAAAAAGAAAGGAATATCTATCACGAATAAACTCGGACCTGTTTTCCTGTTCGTACACCTGCAACACCCATCACCTCACTACTGCCTGTGATAAGGCAGAGAAGAGAAAAAAAAAGTCTATGTCCCTTTTAGTCACGCCAACGGACTCGAGGCTTTCTCCCCCATCTGCCCAACACATGTCCTTCCTATCGCGCCATCCCTGCACGACTGTTAAATCATGGACGGTCATGGTAGCTAAGGTATCCCTCGGCGGAGTGATACAACAGACTCCAATCTTCCCAAAACCAGCAAAATTACACTTAAACAGATCACAAAGGATTCCAAAATTTCCGTTTATAGGTTTTATATTGAAAGAAAATTCTTTATCCACACAAATATAATAATTAGGGACAAAAGGTGCGCAACAGCGGAATTACTTTCGCGGCGCAATACCCTAAGCAACCCTCTGTGATGGCTGACCTACGTGCGTCAATAACCTACGTCATGGAGAGAATTCCATGAAGCAAGTGATCAACCACAACATCGGCGCCAGAAATCCTACAGCCGGGAGAAGCTTGCAACACCTGAAGTTACTCATTTCACCAGGGAAAATTTAATAATATGCTAAAATTGCCAAAACTCAAAAATTAGTAAAAAAACAAGAAAAAGTTATATCAACAAAAATAATTAAAATTTTACAGAGGTCAATTTGAAACCAAACAAGCCAGGAAAATGATCAAATGACTTTACTTTAAAATTCCTTGACTATTTTATATTTAAATTTTGAAAATATGAATTTAAATTAACATGTCCCCAATTACTAGGTTATTGTATTCTGTTGCATCACACCGGACACCTGACAAACTCACCCGGAAAATGGCATATGGCCTGTTAAGAAAGATTTACATATAAATTTAAATAAGAAAATAAAACGCTTTATAAATATTTAAACAAGATGGGGAAGTGGCTGAACACGTCACACTTGTAATACCATGTTTTGTGAATTTGTATTGGTATTGTATTGCGGAATTGGCTTTCTGTGAAGTTGAATTGGTAATACACACATTTTTTTTTAAACTAGAGATGTGTTTCTTTTCTTGTTCGAGAATGTTCAATTGCTCACTAACCTGCTACAGTAGAACCCCGATTTAATGAAATGCCATGGGACCCGAAAATGTTTACTTTAAATCGATGTTTCGTTACATCCGACTTCACCCCCCCTCCCCCCAAAAAAAACACAAAAAAAAAGGTAAATCCTCAGGCATGTTTTGTCCGAATTTAAGGTAATTTTAAAAAAGTATCTTGGGTCAAAACAATAACAAAACACATTTACCATCAACAGGTAAGAAACAGCCGTGAAAAGAAAAAAAAATCGGCGATAAAACTTCAAAAACTTCCAGTGGAACGCTCGGCGAGCGTGTGAAAGGTGAGTTAGGCCGCCCTTGCACGCCATCAACTCATGAGAATTGATGACTAACACTGCCAATTCGTCAATATTTCAGTCTCTCTCCTGTCCGCTCCATCAACAAAATTAAGGAAATTCCCATTAAAAAATTTGTAACAAAAATTTATAAGTTTGCGAGACAACGGTAAAATAATAATTAAATTAGCTCGGACGCGGCGGCTATTTTAGGCAGCTTGTACGCAGTCGTACTCATGAAACAAACTCGTTGGTCTGCTCGCAAAAAATACTTGGCACTCAAGCGGTTTTTTAGCATCGGAGAAACAAATTATTTACGTTTACGGTAGTAAATTTGTTGTTAAAAGTCTGCATAAATATTAAGTATTGTTTTATCACAGGAAGCTAGTGTAAATAACCATGCTGCACACCACTGCAGTCTATCGGTAATACAATCAATAGAACGTACGGTACTGCAGCGCATTCTAACGGAGACGCGAAGCACTATCTGTGAATTAGTTCTTGTGGTGTCCACCGCAGCCCTGTGCAGACTGGGTACCTAGATGCTCGTTCACTCACCAACCGCCAGGATGAGGATCTACGCGCGCGCGCTTGTTGTGCAACACAGCGGCGCTCGCTCGGCCGTGCCTGCACGTCCGTATCTCAAAATCACTCCCATGACCAAAGGTTTTTAGCGAATTTTAACTTTTTTTTTTTTTATGGTTTAAGCTTTTCTACGGAGAAATAAGTATATACGATAGTCGGTGCTAGTATTTTTAAAGAACTTAAATTACAATTAATCTTAGATTTTATCAAAGTCACTTAGTTATTTAATAAATTTTTTTGTTATTTTTTCAAGGTTCCTAAAAATCCTTTTGTTAAATTGCTGTTTTCGTTATTCCCAAGTTCGTTAAATCGGGGCTCTACTGTATAAGCATTTGTTGGTAGACTTGGCAGAGACTTTTCACGCTTTGGGAATTGATTTACTGAGCCTTTAGGAAGGTTTTTGGGGAGCTGGATAGTAAAGGCAGCTGGCCTTTGGGAGTCGTCGTTGCCAAAACGGCACAACTTACAGACGATACTTGTAAGTAGGTACACACACGAAGGGACGATACACATTTTTCCGCAGAAGTGCGGTCATGATGTTTTGCCTGTATCAAACTGGCTTCGTCGGGTGGTAAAACATGGCACACTGCAGTCCAGTCGGCAGTGTATGTTGTTACCTGTAAGCCTAGTAGCCGGGAGGTGAACTAAGCATGGCAGAAATTTCAAACTCAGGGCAGTAATGTACGTCAGGTTTTGATGGCTTTTAGTGGGCTGGGGAGGAAAATGGAAAAGTGGAATTACCTGGTATTAAGGCCTGGAGGCTGTTGGGATTTTGTAATGTATTGATGGGCCAGTTCCCAGCGTCTGAGCTCTGAACTGTTGCAAGAAGATGGCAAGGATTTCACAATTCTGGTATTGTAGCAGGAGTCAAAGTTTTTGGTATGGGAAACTGCTCGAGCTGCAACTGGCGTTTCTTGTAGGCAGATGTTGCGTCCAGCTACGGCTTGCTTTGTGTTAGCTCTGTGGCCATTCATTCTCTGTCGTAGAAGGTTGGCGGTGAAGCCTATGTACTCTGCATCACAGTGTTTACACTGGAGCTGGTATATCAGGTTATTTTGTAGCACAGTTGTAGCTGCCTTGGATGGGATATGTGTGGTTTGTCAGTCTGCTGTTAAAGTGGTTTACGGCTGTTGAATGGAACAGGAACCATCGCGAGAACTATTATAGTTGTGGGAGCCTCTGGGGTTGACTGTTTTGCTAGAGGTTGCAGTTGGTGGTGGTGCAGTTGCTCCGTGTTTGAAATTTCCGCCATGTTTAGTTCGGCCACTGTCAGCTAGGCTTACAGGTAACAGCACACACTGCCGACTGGACTGCAGTGTGCCATGTCTTGCCGCCCGAGGAACCCAGTGTGATACTGTGCTTCCGTGGAAAAATGTATGTCGTCCCTTCATGTGTGAGTACCTATTTACAAGTATTATCTGTAAGTACTTGTACCTCTGTCTATTGTATTACTTTGAAAATATGTAAAGGCGGGAAAAGGCCGCTAGGCTACTAATTACTATAAAATGTAAATAGGAGTGTACAAGTACTTACAGAGCTGTACTGCACGTAGAGGAACAAACAACACACTTAAGGATAACACACATTTTGCGCGGATGCGCGGTCGCTACGTTTCGCTGGCTAAGCCAGCTTCATCGGGCAGTGAGCGATAGTACCTACTTTGTTAGCATAGCGGCCTATTTCCAGCCATTCAATATAAATTAGATACTGTACTCTTCAAATAAAATAATTTATTTTTATTGTAACGGTTCTGAGTTCAGAATTTAACGTTTCTGTATGTGACAACGTACCCAGAACAGTGAATAGCAATGATGTTTGTACCGAATTGGGTGAAATTAATATTGGGGTCATATTATAATGTCAATGTTACATCTAAGTAGGCTTTAGAATCTTTATTGTTTAGTCTTGAGTCTGCTAGCAAGTAGTCTGTGGTGAAAGGGCATTAAAGAAAAGTTTTATGGTTAGCCTGCATTTATTTAAACTTAAATGTGAGTTTATTTATAAAGAGATCCGAGTGAAGTTTACTTACGTCTGAAAACTGAACTGAACCAATTGCTTACAAGCATTTGATTACAATCTGGCTAACATTTTGTGGTCGAGCATCCTTGTTTATTGATCGAGAAAGCTTTGCTAACTATGACAAATTATGTTTCATAGATATTTAAAGCCACGACACTTGGAACGAAGTGACCAGATTTTTTATTAAGTGAACTGGTAGTCTGCAGGCAGTGAAGCTACTGATTTATGCCTCATTTATTTTCTTTCATTGTTTTCCTGAACATCATATTTCTAAAAATGCAACCAAGGCATTGAGCGAGGATTTAATGTATCATTATTCACTATGTTTGTGTGAAGATAGTTATTGGGAAAATTTTTATAATTTAATGATATTAGTACCTGCTTGTTGAACATCCAAGGGAAGTACCTATTTTTATTTACAATCACGCACACATACAATCTCTCTCCCTCCATCTCGCTCTAATCTCTCACCACCCATATTCTTCCCTCCATCTCTCTCTTTTCTCCCTTAATTTCCCTCATTTTTTCCCCCTTTCTCTCCATTTCTCCTCTTTTTCCTTCCAATTCCCCTCTTTCTCCTCCATCTCCCCCTTTCTCCTTCCATCTACTTTTTCTCTCCATCTCCCCCTTTCTCCCTAATCTACCCCTTTCTCCCTAATCTACCCCTTTCTCCCTAATCTACCCCTTTCTCCCTAATCTACTCCTTTCTCCCTAATCTACCCCTTTCTCCCTAATCTACCCCTTTCTCCCTAATCTGCCCTTTTCTCCTTACATTTCCCCCTTTCTCCATCTTCCCCTTTCTCAATCTCCTGCTTTCTCCTTCCATCTCCCGATTTCTCCCTCCATCTCCCGATTTCTCCCTCCATCTCCCCCTTTCTCCCTCCATCTCCCCCTTTCTCTCTCCATCACCCTCCTCTCATCTCTCACCCTTCCATCATCATTCTTCCTTCCTCCTCACATCTACCCTCCATCCACCTCTCTCCCCTCCCTCCCCCACCTATACTATCATTCCCCTCCTTCACATTCCCCTGTCCTTCCTTCTCTCCCCTACTTCCCCTACCATCTTTCCCCTCTTGCCCTTCCTTTCCTTGCTAATCCTTTCCTCCTATCCCTCCCCTTCTTTCTCTGGCACACCCCTTCCTTTCCCTGGTGTTTATGCTCTAAATTGTTCAACTTCCTAGTCTATTCGAGACGAGTTATGTGCTTGAACTTGCATGCTGCTCTGCGTGTGTGAAATGTGGTATGCTGGAAACACGTGCTCTTGTATTGATCACAGTCGAGCTGCCCGCCTCGCTGCTCGATGTAGACTGTTGGCACACTGAACCACTCTGGCATACTCATACTAACCTCTCGTACGATAGTCTTGACTTGACTGGTAGTGGGCAGTCAGATGAATATTTTGCATATGAGAAGCTGAGAAAACAGACAGTATGTACAGAACACATTTTTCAGATGTGACTTGTTGATACAGTATTTCTAAAAAATGTCGTAATTAAAATCATGTGTAGCTTCATTTTCATATTGTGTTAACTGACTCTTTGATCAATTAAAACAGTTAATTTTAGTAACTACTGTTCATCTATGCATTTAAATGAGTTGAGGTATTTTTGGGAGGTAATAGTGGATGTAAGTGCAAGATTTTGTTAATGTATAAACATTATTGTTAACCCATCCTTACTTTACGAAAAGTATAAACACACAATCTACCAAGTCATGTTGTTTTTTTTCTGCATTTTCTGTTGCATAATCAACAAGAACAATTATTTCAGTTGTCAGAAAATATAGTTTATATCCCTTTCAATGATTACACACAGCGCAAGATGGTAACAATTACTTTGAAAGTAGTTTGTTTTTTGTGTAAGAAGGAATTTTCTTTAAAATGTTATGTTAAAAATGTCATGCGGGTGAACTTTGCCATTATGCACCAAAAATAACCCAAAGTAGCTATATGTATTTAGTGATCATTCTGTATTTGCGTTGTGTGTATGGTACAATTAGAACTAACAGGACTAATGTATATCTTTGCTGAAAATAATTCAATAATTTACAGTTCCTTTTATTTTGCATATTGAAACAATATTTATCATATTAAAAAATGGTCTTCATGGAGGGTTTATAAAAGAAAAATTAAGAAAAACGCTACAATTAGCCACAATGAACGCAACACTGTCGCATATACCGTTCCTCATTTGTGGCTTTTTTCTTTTTCTTCCATTCCGTGGCAGTTATCATTGTAATCAGTCAAATTTTTTTGCATTGGCATTGTTTCTGTGGGCGTTACTACCGAGTCATTTCAATGGCCGCTGCTTCTCACTCAGTACACTAATTCTGTATACGAGCTCTTGAAAGTGGAGCATACCGTTTTCTGCCATATTCGTTTTCACCATTCGACTCGAGTAACGTGCAAACACAAACATGGAAGTCAGTATCGAAACACTTCAGTTTGACAGTAAAGGTGTATTTATGTAATTATTTGCCGCTTTTTGAAATCAAGCATTCATAATAGGCATTATTATGTTCTAGCAACCGAAAAACATCAAAACAGTGATTAAATATATAAATCTTCACAACATAAAGTAACTAAAATAAAAACAAGGAAAAACTAAGTTTCTTAGATATCAGACCACTGTTGCTATTAATAGAAGAAAGGAATGGCCTAATGTTAAAAGGTGTGTGTTGTTTCGCACGTGTAGGAAATGTTTTGGGTTTTGGTCTTTGTTGTGCAATTTTTTTTTAATTACTAGGTTTGTTGGTTTAATTAAATTTAGTCCTTTAAAACAATTAAGCTCCATTTTAAATTGCTTTTGTTATTTAATTATTGTCAATAAACGAGTGAATTGTACAAAACTACAGTAAATATGCCTTCTGAATTTAATTTGTAGTTTGGCTGCAGTTAATTGTATTTTACGATAATTTGAATGGCTAATATTAATTTCTCCTTGGGCTTTTGTCAAGGAATTTACATCAGAAATGTCTTTCCTTCTGATTTTGTTCTCAGTGTGTATAGGAATATAAACAATTCCATGTGGATTAGATATTTTACTAGTTTATTTAACCACTTGTAGTGCTTGAAGTACTGTAATTAATTTGTATATTAATTAAGTATTTAAAAATGGTAGACATGACAATTCGAGGCTCAACATCAGATAATAACTCTATTAGAAGCAACATAATAGAGCTTTTTCCCATTGTTATTGTACCAGTTCTTGGGGCGTACATGAAAGTATACAAAGCCATATGGGATTTGATACATTGGTTTAAACAACTGCTTATATTTCAAGAAATTCTGTTAATTGTCTGTGTCTGATTTACATATTTAGAAATGGTAAATGTGATGTTACGTACGTGTCCATTACATCTGAGAATATATAATAAGTCCTACTAAACTGCAGTCTAACCAAACTTCTACAAATTCCGACAATGACAATCCGAAAAGAAACGAGTACGATAAAAATTACGTCTTGTCGCTTCCGTTATTACTTAATTAATCTGTGCCGCCGTTGTTCTGATTGTTCCTATACACCGTGTTGCTGTAGTTGCTGAAAAGTGAAAATCAATGAAAATTAACCGTGCAACAAATAGGCATCATCACCAGGATATTTTCCGTGTTTCACAAAATATTGGTGAGAAAATACTGAGGGCAAATTTTTTATTTTTAAGTCCTTAAATACCAAACTATCTGAAAAGTAAAACAATATAATTTTGTGCACGCAGTCATATGCAAGACGGCCAAGTTACTCTGTTTGAACCACTTGACTTCCATTCCGAACACTCCAAGTCAACTCGAAGGGTTCCAGCATACTAACACTGCTTCCTGTTTGGCTAAACACCACTGGGCTTTCTACTTGCATACGACTGAAAACTCGACCACAGGCCCTTCTCTTCCTTCCCCTATCCTCTTCTCCTGCCTGCCTCTTCCTTCCCCTGCCTGCCTCTTCCTTCCCCTGCGTGCCTTTTCCTTCCCCTGCGTGCCTCTTC
>PNEQ01102557.1:0-45039 GCA_003012365.1 Medauroidea extradentata | reverse complement strand
AATTTAAAAAAAACATAATAACTACATTAACTGTTAAAATACTTTTGCATTATTTAACATTTTTACAGCACACTAGCGGTAAACCGGCCTTTTCTGATCCTGTTTTCCAAACAATCCCATCTCATGTTAAAAAAACTGCAATCTTTAATACAAATATATTTATTGTTACGTCCACTACAATACAATAATTTATCATTTGGTTTAAATGCAGCACTGTCTGTATATGACTATAATATTATGTCATTAATTAAAATTTAATTTCGCTTCATGGGTAGAGCCCACGACTTTTCGCGAAAATACTTCTGCAATAGTTTATTTCAATGCCTTATAAGCACATATGAAGCTGTGCTTCATGGTTATTGGCAGAATGTATTATTGCACAACAGGCGTGGTTCATTTGACTTTGCCAACAGGAACAAGGTTACTGCGACACCACACGTCTGTGATTCGCGGGTAGAACCCTAGACGCTGAGAGTTAAAAACAGCCAATCACTGACCATGAAGCACGGCTACACATGTGCACACAAGGCATTGAAACAAACTGTTGCAGAATAATGTTCGCGAAAAATCGTGGGCTTTTTTCATGGTTGATTTTGAGAGTTGAAAGTCATTGAAATGCGTTAGTAATCCGTGTAATGGAGCTATCTGTATCCGGTCCTATCGGCCGTCAGATAAGCCAGGATCACCTCAAGTTTGCTGCACTATATACAGTATGGCCCAAAATAAGTTTTAAGAACTCATGGCATTGATCCTTTTGTGCACAACTGTATCATTTAGAATGTAATACAATAATTACACGCTATATCACTGGTAGGATACAGCAAATTAAACAAAAAATATATATCTGCTGCAGGTTGGTAAAAAAATCGAATCAAATAGTAGTGTTGGTACTCATTCTTGCGCCATACTAACAAAAAATTGTCTTTGCGACAAAGTTAACTAGAAATGATTCACGTTAAAATAACGTTGAGAGTACTTCAATATAATCAATCCCTCTGTAGACGTTCGTGGAAATTTTGCATCAAGAAAATGTATACCTGTCGTTTTACAGAGAGCCCATTGCGGCAATGTCTTCCGTGCATGATGCATGGTTTGTGAACATCACTACTCTGCTCATAAAGAATGGTTAGCGGGAGTAAACAACCAACGTCAATGGACTTACTCAGTTTGCTTAACATAAGTACAGCATACACCAACAAACACATTATGTAGCACATGAAAAACATAAATTAACATGAGACTGAAAATTTGAAGAGGGCTGTATGATCAGTCAAAAAATCTGATAACATTTCAAGTGTCTAATTTATTCAGCAAAATATTCACTTTCTCTGGAGCAATTGGTTGTAGCTGGTGCAGTGAAATATTAAGTGCACCTGGTTTATAAGGAGCTACTTTTTAATTAAGCGATGAAGTGACATAACATTATGATAACTGGGAAGATTGTAATATGATTTTTGATAATGGTGGACATCAGTGGTGTGTGGTAAGCAGTTGCAACAAGATGGCCACACATTGCGACAAAGAAAATTCCCTGATTTTTCCCTGATTTCCCTGACAGAAAACCAAACATTTCCCTGATTTTCACAAGCAAGAAAACAACAATTTTCATTTTATTGAACCCATTTTCCACTAAAGGTAAATATTTCAAGTCCTTTCTGACACCATTGTCAGAGAACTTGACAGAAAATTCATCAGAAATAACTACAAACGTAACAATGTAGTATAATCACCTCTACATGATGGTAACTTTTGAACAAAAATACTATAATGCTATCAAAACTCCACTGTTTTCCTTCCCATGCCTTTTTCGGAAGCTCAAATTGATCAAAGCAAGAAAATCCCCTGTAATTTTTCAGATAGACAAAAAAAAATTCGCTGACATTTTCCTGATATTTACAGGTGGTCACAATTTCCCGGTTTTCCAAATGGGTGGCTACCCTGTGCAAGGTAAACTGATGTTTGCTCAGTACTGTACATACAATCTCCGTGCACGCAGCAAGAACCGGTGCAACAACCGTGCAACTGGGTCTAACACAATGTAATGCGGCCACTCACCAGTTAGCTATACAACACCCATTATTTTACACATAGTTTGACGTACGAGGCACAACTGCGTCTGAGAGGAGTCTCGTCTACACGGAGAAGTAAACAAGTAAGGTTGTGAACAAACAAGATTTACATTGCAACACACTCACCACACGCCGCTGGTCGACATTGACCAGTAAATCAAAACAGTGAAATTACACAATTACTTTAAGGCCTTGTTACGGAGTTTTGCAGTGATTTCGAAAATATTTTTTTATTGCTATCTAATACTATCAAAATTTCTCTGGACTGTTTTGACACTTATATGTTATAATTTGTAGCTGAATTTTTTTGTAGAATAATACTGAACGGATTTTTTAGATTTCATTACCCAAAAGTACCACGTTTTTCGTCGTGAAAATAAGCAAAAATGAAGGAAATTATTTTTTTGCTGGCGAATGGTAAATTATTATTTAAAAAAAAAAACGCGTCCACAGTATTGTGCATCGTGTGATTGCACATTGACTCAAATTTTTTTCAAAACTTTTGGTTAAAAAATATTTGAGTTATTGGCACCAGTCTGAAAAAACTCGGGAACAAGCCCTTAAGTGCTTTCATAAATAATGCACGTGTCATGCGACCTCAAGACAAATTTAGGAATGCCAACATGTGCACACAATTACAAACTACACGTCCCAATATAATGAAAAAGACGCCATAATAAAGCAGAGTAAAGAATATTTATATTTACTCACGAAGGGGGTAAAAAAAAAAAAAGAATACGGCAAATTTCTTTATAAACCGAACCGTTTTATGGACGTACGCGATTGCGAGCGAATATATTTAAATTGCAGAAATCCCCACATACAATAAAAAAAAATTAGTTGTTGCTAACAAAAATTTAACGTGTTTACAAAATTACGGAAAGGAATGTTGTATCCAGAAAGACACTAAAATAGAATAAAAAAGAACACCAATTAATTCCGGATCTAGGAAGACGACACAAAAATAAAAGAACACTAAAACAAGATAAGATTTCGTTGTTATATGTACAGCGGAAATTCTAAATGATCTAAGTGCCAAAAGACACCGAATTTAGTCAATAACATCAAAATTAACTATGTGCCAGTGAATGTTTTGCTGTAAGAGCTAAATCCCAATAATTAAAAAAAAAAAAAATGAAAGATTGCATGCTAGCATACTCTCGCATCGCTGTTTTTCCCGTTTACACGAAAGCATATTTTAGGCACTTAGATCATTTAGAATTTACAGTCTACATTTATTTTGTTGAAAACTGTTGACATAATTTTTTTGTGGATTTTCTGGAAGTCGGCAACGTTCTCTTACAATAGTTACGTCCATAAAAATTGCTCAATGTATAGAAATAGCCCACTTCAGGAATCGTTCAAACATCACAGCAAATTTCATTGCAAATTTGAAAATGTAACCGAAAAAGGGCAACTTAAAATTTTTTTTTCGTGCAAAACTGTTTTAGTAACCACGTCAGCACAGTAATCTGGCGCAGTTGTACTACACTGCACTGACTACACCAAATCATATTGAATGAAGCAATGTATTGCGAAAATATAGGGTTATTACTAGCGGTACGTCAATTTCGCGAATTCATCTGGCAATAGTCTAGATTTCTCAGTCCTGTACACGCCCTGGACACAGTCGATTATTCATTGGCTTACAACCTTACAAGCGAGTAGCACGCGATAGCTATAGGAATTATTTCCTTATTTACTACTGGCTTGCGGTAGTCAAATGCGTTTCGTGACAGCCGCCAGCTAATCACACGCGTGATTATGAAGTACATGTTTTGGCGTTCAACCTGACCTGGAATGTATCTGCGAAATTGACGTACCTTTAATTATCACTTATTCTAAGGGAAATATCATTCTAATCGTTTCCATCTCTTCACGACACAAGCGAAGCTAGCACAGCAGGTAGCTTCAATTTATAAAGAAGTAATATATATGGTTTCAGTGATGCCGAGACACACAAGATGACTATGAAGGTTGGTTGGTTGCAAGGTTTATCGATACAACTGCTAGGCCCCAGCGATGCGTGCCCCCACCCCACAAACCTAAAAGAGGAGGGAGGTGGTCGAGTTGTCGAGCTACGTCTAGAGTTGCACGCTACCCGTGTTCTAATTACAGCATTGAGTAATTAGGCTTCGGTTTCGTGTTCCTGAGAGAGTTACTCGTGTGTGCGTAGCTGTGCCTATCACTACGCGCGCAAACATGGTTGTAATTAACATTCTTGAGCAGTTAACATTTTGTATACAGCCCTACTTTGCGATCGGAAATCACAAGAGCGGCCTAATTGTTAGAAAGAAAAAAAAACAAGAGCAGACTAATTAAAAGAAAATAGTTGTGTGGCAGTTTGTGCACGATCCCGGGAAGTAAAAAAAGTTTTAATTTGTAGCTTAGGGCCTAATAGTTCTGTTTGTACGTTATTTTTTTATAAATTATTTAATGCGAATATCTTAAAATAATAAACTCTACTATAGTTCATACGGGATAAAATGAGCACTAAAATTTTTACCTTTGAAAAATATTACAATCCGTAACTGCATATAATTCAACATTAACTCTGGTTCCTTTACTGCTTGCATGGTTGGCAGCGAAATTACGCAATATAGTTACGTGTGTTTCCTATTTAAATACAACAATACAGAAACAAAATCAACCGAAATCGACATAATTGTGTTTTATATAATTAATTAAATTTTTAAAATTAAACTGCATCTCTTTGTTACAGACTACACAATATATTTTATTCGCAAAACTTCAAGTGACGTGTTTAGAGAGGTTAGATATGTCCCGTTGTTAGCTGTTACAAGCGGAAAGATACGAATTGGCTGAAAATAAAAATTCAGCATGGCTTTCTTTGAGTGCTCACTTTATTCAAAACCGCCTATATATTAATAAATTGTTATATTCTAGTACTTAAATAATGAGTTGTCGAGGTTGCATTGTCGAGTAAATGAGTAAATATTATGAAACGTTAACGCGCAATTTACACGCTGTTTTCGTTCCTCACACAGGATAGCTAATAACTATGCCTGTTGGCGCTGTAGCTAGAGAATTCGCCTCCCACCACGGCGATCCAGGATCGATTCCCTGATTTTCGTATGTGGTAATTGTGCTGGATGATGCCGCTGGTCGGCGGGTTTTCTCGGGGATCTCCCGCTTCCCCCGTCCCTTCATTCCGGCGCTGTTCCATTCCCATTTCATCTCACCCCTCACCAGCGCTAAATACACGTGTGACCGTGTAACAAAAACCTCTTCACTCATCGAGGATTTTAATTGTAGACTTTTCACCACTAAAAATATGTATTCGCCGCTTGGGTAAGTCCTAGAGCGACGAAGGAGGATAATGAACCAGGTAAGCGCCGTGCGCATTTAAAATATGGGTTAAGTTGACCGCGCATCAGTATCACCCTTATCGATTCTTCGCTTCTCTGCCTGCAACGAGTAAAACATTCTTTAGTAAACGGCCCTTAAAGAGGACATTGTACCCAATTTACTTGGTGTAAAAACGGTATTTAAGGGTGTTGTGCTTGTTTTTCTAAACGAAACAGTTAAAACTTTCCTACAATCCGTTCATCTACGAAAAGAAAACCCACTTCAAACTATGCATCTACAATAAAAAAAAACAGCAGCATTATTATCAGGAACATTAAATTGGGAATTCTCAAAATGGCTAGTACGGATTTGCTGCAACTCCAAAACACCACCCGGCATCGTACATCGCGAAACTAGAAGTCTGCTTTGGCCTTTGCCACATGCTATCTACAAGTAAAATGATAGGGTCAAAGCATAAAACACCCATTAAAATACCACTATGAAAACAATGCAAGACTGTTTAGCACACCATACGAAGAGGCGATGCGATTCTCACCGAGCGTGGCAGTCTACCCTTTATCGCTTTCCTGCTTCCGTACTTCAAACGTTCAGGCGAGTTGTCGACATGACTGCATGCCAGCAGCGCCCTGGGCATTGAGACGATGAGGCAAGTGTTGAGTGAGAAATATTCTGCCTTACACCCTGCTTGATCTCGGCCTCATATCGCGTAAAACAGCCGAGGGCAGGAGAACTACCCAAGTTGTGAGATTTTTAAATGTTTGTTGCAGTGGCAGTTTACAATTAGATTTTATTGGTTTGTGCGCATATACACCATTGCTCATGTTTTTCTGAGCAAATGTGTGCTGGATGATCAAGTAAAAAAAAAATAAAAATAAACAATTAACAGAAGACTGCAATCCCAGAGGAATTCCGTCATTTTTTATTACTATCATATATATATATATATATATATATATATATATATATATATATATATATATATATATCTGGGAATAATGAAGCCTGTAGCGTTTCAACTGACCCGTACGAAATTAATAATTACTAAATTTTCACAAGTAATATGGCTTACATTACACTATATTTGCTAAACCGCGAAATAAGAACTTAAATTACTGTACGTCGGACGAGTGACAAGTTTTTCGCTTCGTTATTGGTGGTTGAATTTCGTGAATTTAGTAATTTAATTTATACAGGATAAGATTTAGGTTTATTTAAATTTTACTAAAATAAAACCACATTATTGTTAAAAGAAAATAAAATTATTATAGTTACATATTTAGCTAAAATTAAGTAAAATTATTGTAGCTACATCTTCAGCTAAAAAGAGATAAAATTATTATAACTACATATTGGACTAAAAGTAGCCTAAAAAGTTATTAGACTATATAACTACATATTTGGCCAAAAATTAATAAAATGATTACGACTACAACTTTGGCTAAAAATAGCATAAATAAAATTATTACCTCATCTCGGGCTAAAAATAAATAAAATGTTGTGTATTAAAATATTCCAAATTTCCGAATTTAAAAAAAAAAAAATACAAATGATGGTTTGAATATGTTTTATATACGTAAATGTCTAGAAAGTGAAATAAACTTTTACAGTGAATTATTTCGTTTCATTATGTTGATTGGTTCTCGAGGTGTGCATGAACAAAAATATGAAAATTTTGACTTTTAAATGACAGTATGGTAAACCTGGCTAAGCTAAATTTGTTTTTATAAGGGGTTAATGTACTATCAAGGAACGCTTGCAAAACTAGCACTGTTTCATACAAATTTAATTTATAATTTTTTCCTACTGGAACTCCCTTAAGGGGCCTCTTTTGACAGACTGCGTTTGTGTGTGAGAGACAGGAGCAGTAAGGGTGCCACCAAACGACGTGTGTAATGTATTATCGCCTCTCCGCGCAAGCTACTCCGCTGGCGTGCAGTGCTTTTCTATTATACTTTTTCCTATGGGACTTTAAGCGGTAACCACATTATTTTACTTGTGACCGCGTAGTTAGAAGTCTGTTTGTTTCTATGGTTATGTTTTTCGAATCCGATTGTTAATTTTCCAGACATGACAGTCTGAATAAGCTATTTTTGGCCGTTTTGAGGGGTCAGAAAATAATGTTTCTAATAAACGTACCGGAATTTTAAATCTATAGTGACATACTGGTTGTCTTGACTTCCGGGCTGGAGCCGCGTCTTGTTGGTAGCTCGTATCGACGTTTCACCGTACCTTGCAGCACGCATCTTCAGGGTGTCTCGAGCCACCCTGAAGACACCCTGAAGATGCCTGCTCCAAGGAACGGCGAAACGTCGGCACGAGCTACCAACAAGACGCGGCTCCAGCCCGGAAGCCAAGACAACCAGCCTGACAATGGCCGCGAAAGCCTGCAATCTTCTATAGTGACAGTTTGAAGTGCGTGTTCTTTTCGTAAAAATACACATATAATGTGAGTTAAATAGTTTCGTCAAAAAGAGAACAGTCGTAACTCGCATCAACGCATTTGAAGGGTAGGTAGGAAAGCCCCTCCCCCCGGCCCTAGGAACAGCAGGTGTTTATAAGAAGGTTCTGCCCCCCCCCCCTGGGGAGTGATTGCTGTGGCCAAGAGCCGTGGTATGGAAGGACGTGGGATGTCGCTTGGAGCTGGAAGAACAGCTAAGCCGGCGCGGGTACATTGAGCAAGTATTCCACCGGACTGTTAGTAAAGGCATCCCGTCTGGTTTAAATAGTAAGTCAGCTTAGAGAAATTCCCCCACCTCTTCCCAGCAGTGTTGAGTTAAAGCATTGCGTGAGTCGGAGCTATCCGGATTTTAAATTGTACTTGTTGATGAAGATTTGAACTGTTTGACCGCATTCCAGGAAACATTCATTCAGTGGCGTAGTTTCGATTTTAATGTGTTTGTTTCGAATCTAATCTAAATATTTTGTTACGCTTAATACTTTTGTAATAAATGCAGTATGATTTTCCAGTATTTTGTTTTGACTGCGTAAAGAAGAAATTTTTGGTATTTAGGGCTGGTCAGAGGTGACAAGATGTGAGTATGAGAAGCGCAGGCATTAGAGGGACCGGGAGAACCTCGAGAAAACCCGTCGACTTGCGGCATCGCCCGGCACGATTCCCACGTGCGAAAATCCGGGAACCGACTCCGTCGGGAAACGAAACCAATTCGCCTTGGTAGGAGTTTAGTTTAAAACGTGTGCTGTTCTCGTAGGTAAAGATATTCAAGTCACGTTTTAACTGTTCGGCAAGACAAAAACTGCAACTTGTAAAATACTATTTCGCTTGGAAATTACCGTAGTCGAAATCAGAAGACGTGCACTTCATGTTAACAATGGCAAACGTATTTCGTCAACCGCGTTAGACAATCCGTCAACTTCTGTTTATGTGCATGAAAATATTTACACCAGTACACAGATTGTTGACGTTTAAAATACATATGCCTTTGTATTCATTGACGTATAATTTTTATTTTTCAGTTCACTTTCAAAACAGTTTGGTTAATATGACACGTGTTTCTGGTCATGTTACGTCCAACGAAAGTTTCGTATTTGAATTTCCTGTGGTCAACTATATCCTAGAATAAGTTCGAACATGTAGCATTTAGTTCATTGGAGACGGTCGCAAAATAGTTTGTTTGTATTAATACCGGTGGGAGGCAAGTTATCGTGTCGACTTGTGACTAAATTGATTCTATAATGTTATTTTTCCAAATTAAAGATAATTTTAATTAATATGGTCGACAAATAAAGTTTAATAAATTAAATGAAAATACTGAATATACTCTGTATTCGTAATGGTAATTACAGTATAACCAGCCAGGTGGGTATAATTTAATATCGCTACAGTTACTACAATAATGATTAAAATTCAAACAGAAATCATAGTTGTGTGATTAATTCTGTTACTGCTGTCAAGCGTACACACAAAAGTCGAGATTATAGTACGTTTGGTATGGAAAAGAGATTATTATCTTCACTCTAAATCTGAATTTGTGAATATTCACTGATTCACGCCGATGTATGGAGCAGTTTCAACATACTGAATCAGTAATAAACCACTGTGAAATCGGTGACTATTCACTGATTCCTATAAAGAGTGTCAACATTCCACAAGTTAATTAGTGAATGTCCACCGATTTTCCAGTAATTTTTCACTGATTCAATAAGTGAAAACTGTTCTTTGAAGACAACTGGAAAAACCGATGAATAATCACTGATTCACTTGTGAGATGTTGGCACTCTTAAAGGAAATCTGTGAATATTCACAAATTAAACAGCGACTACGTTCACTGATTCAAATGGTTGAAACTGCTCCATCTATCAGCGTGATTAAGTGAATATTCACTAATTCAGATTTAGAGTGTTGGTGTACACAAACTTGTAGTGCTAATATTCATATATGTGTAAGTACTAGTTACGTAAAATTGTAATGGTTCACAGTAACTTTGTCTTTAAAAAAAAAAAACATAATTTCCTACCACTGGAAACGTAATGCTTATATTCGGAAACATCTCAAATATCACATTTTGCACATAAATTCCAAACATCCCTGGAAAAACCCTTTAACCTGTAGGACCCTTATTTTTTTATTTCGATATGCGTGCATATATTTTTCTACGACCTTACTAGTGACATAAACACACACAAGCCACAAATTTCTTTCATACCGAAGAAGAAAGCGGTAATAACATTTTTGATGACAAGGAGTCTTTTTGGCATCTTGTTAAGAATATGCCGAACACGAGACGTGGGAAGGGGATAGGAGGAACTGTAGTTGCATGGTTTCCTATCTAACCTCGCGGGCCGTGCACAAGAAAACAATAGATCTGCAAACTCAACTTTAATCAGAGTATACTACACAGCAGTATGCGGCAGAAGACGAGTTACGCCTGTAAAGATTTAAGTGGTAATTACCGCGTGATCGTTTACCGGAAAGAGAGAGGGGGAAGGGTGAAATTGTTAATTTTTTTCTTCGAGGCCAGAGGGGATGCGACGCACTTTCCCGGCGCCCCAAAGAACTGCTGCACGAGCGCAGATAAAACTTTTATCGGCGGGCGACAGTAGTTGATGACGCGGTGTGCTCTCCCCCTCCCCACCTATCTCGGGCAGACGCAGAAGAATGGTTGCGCCAAATATCTCTCCTACAAGTGGGCGGTGCCTGCCGTCCCGGGTTCGCCAGATTCTGCTTTGTTCGGCCGATGGGGGAACTGGGTGATGGAGGAGGGGTACCGGTGGATGGGGTCGGAAAAAAAAAAACATTTCCCCGGGATGGGGAAGTTTCCCCATTCATCCCCCAGACGTACAAAGCATTGTTTGTGTTTTTCGGCATTCGGTCGGGCTGGGATAAAAAATTGGGGAGGGGGTGGAGGGAAGCGGGTTGGTCAAAGGAATAACGAAGTACAGCCTACCCCTCCTCCCACCCGCAACTGATAAACTAACGGCCAAATGAATTCGAAACCGGTGACGCGATTTACCGTCGGGGGCCGCCGTGTGTATGAGAGCGTACGCAGACGGGACCTGGGGGGCTTGGGGGAAATAAAGGATGGGTAGAGGGATTGTTTAGCTAGGGATGGGTGCACGGGGGTGCAGCAATGCCACAAAGGGTGATGTGGCATTCTGTATAAAAAAGACCGCTACGGGCGTACGGAAGAGTTTGAAGAGCCTCAGGACCACAGCCGAGGCACCGTTATTTTGTTTCGTTCGATCCGGAACACAAGACCCTCGGCCAGCGGCGAAAATTACGAATCCGTTTGCTCGATCTCTCTACGACGCAAATATGTTAACAGCATGAGCCTCTTGGCGCAGTCCACTAACAACACTCGATTCCGCTCGAGCTGTAAACTGTTCCTCAGGCACACGCTTTGGGGATAGAGGTTGAGTATGAATTTGACTGACATACTACATTTATGTTATCCCCGACAATAGGCGTCCCTTCTTCAAATTTATCGTAATACTCGACATGTATTGCTCATTGCCAAACCAGCAGGCCACCCGTCAATTTTGTTAAATGCTATGCAAGGATAATTTTAAAACATTTTACTTGATAATGTTCTGACGAAACCATATTTTTAGGCATGATGGCTTATCTCGAGAATACTTGACTGTTTTCTGGGTTTCAACGCACGTTCAGCTTATGAAAAGGGTTTTTTTTTTTTTTTTTTTGCTTTCACTTGTATGCGAAGCTGTTTCCTTAATTGACTGAGCTAATGAGATTATTGGTCTGCAGACAGATACGTTGTGTCAGACGTATAACACCCAATCATACATGTCACAAGAAACTACAGTGTTTTCAAGGGCATGTTGGCACAAGACATCTTCGCGGTATACAGTCATCTCTACTGTAATGCTGCATTTAATAGATGTACGGAAACATATTGTATATAATCTCTCTACCATATGTGCACTACTACACTCACAACTGTCGTAATTCGGAATAAAATTACCTTGGCGACCAACTTTTTTTAGGAATTGGTTTAAAAAAATAAAATAAGTCTTAATGTGTGTGTAAAATTTCAGGGAATGGGAAAGAGGGCACCAGACAGTCAATAAACTCCATAATATAACCAAAATCGTGAAAAATTATGTTTCTGACTTCAAATTCATCAAACTATGGTAGATTAGTGCCATTCAAAAATGTATAACCAACAACCAATTACTAACTCACCAAGCTAACTACGTAAGTATACCACTAGATAGCTGGTCACCACGGCAAAAGGCAAGCTTATGAATGAAGTTCATTACAACTGTCAATTAATATTACATACCTACAAACCCAGAAATACTACACGTTCCCCAGCTACTACAGTCGGGAGCTAGAGATCCCTTATGCCTAGGTTTTCCACAAATGTTTCAGGAACGGTTAGGTTCAGTTAGTAGCTAACGACAAAAGTAAGTATTACTGGTTTGCTTCCATGTACCTAAATAAACAGCTAATATGATGCCAGCCATATGCGTCATTATGTAAGGAGTTTCCATACCATAATACCTCGACGACGGTGACGGTAGATCCTCCCTGAAGTCCTGATACACCTCCCAGGTCCTCGTCGTAGGTGTCACCACTGAGGATCTTCTCGTGCATCACATTTAAAAATCACGTCCGTACTGTTTCACATCCATGTTTCTTTCTTTCAAAGTTACAAGACCAACGCTTTACAACGAGCAAATAATTGCTCCCGTTTCCTTGGAATACGGTGAATTTTTCTCCTTTTACAGTTCAGCCAACTCACTCGCAAGAAATACTGAACTAAGTGTCCACCGTTATTTAAGAACTATTTAAAGTAAATTAAAGAAAATAAACACACAATACGTCCTTACACGGAATCATACACAACATAACAATAATTATACTACACGGAGAGTGAAATGTTAGTACGGAGTCCAAATTATGTTTGCCGTTAATATGAAGGTCATGAATAGTTCATGGTTAAAACACATTAGGTTAGCTTTCTGAGACTGGACTAGCATCCCTACATATTGACATGTTACACCACTAATGCATTATAAGTATAGGTACGTAAATTTCGCAGATACATTCCAGGTCAGGTTGAACGCCAATTATTTATACTTCGTTGTCATGTCTGTGACTTGCTGGCGGCTGTTACGAAACGCGTTTGACTACTTCAAGCCAGTAGTAAATATGGAAATAATGCGAATTGCTACCGTTTGCTACCTGCCTGTACGGCTATAAGCCAATAAATAATCGATTGTGGCCAGTGGGTGTATACGACTGACAAGTCTAGGCTGCTGCCAGATGAATCCGCGAAATTGACGTACCTATAATTATAAGTAGAGACTCGGAAAATTTCGCAGGTTCAACGACCAGCCGGCTAGACTCCACAGTACTATACACTCTGTCCTCAACTACTTGTACATTGGCTGCTGCTACAGTGAGTGGCCAGTTGTAGCCTACATGTGACAAGGCAATGCGTCAGTCAGCGAGTGTTTACATGAGGGTCTGCTATTGGTTCACAGTCCTCAAGGAAGAGTTTCGATAACACTGACCACACGGAAGTAATTAATATGCACAGGAGTTTGAAATCTAGCGTCTTATCGAATGAATCCTCGAAATTTTCGGGTCTAAAATTATAAGGTATTTTAACAAATCGTTCACTTTATGTATACAAAGGAAGTGTTTACCTAATGAAGGGTGATGGTGTTACCAACCACATCATACACAACACTAGTAATAGATTTGATGTTAAAATAAAAATAATTTATCTTTTAAATTATTTTAAGATTGTTTTTATCAGGCAATAGCTCCCTGGGTACTTGCTAACAAAAAAGTAATATAATTCGTTTTTCATCTTATGTTTTCGTTAAGAACACGTCGTAGGAGTTAACAGTCGAATTTACGCTAGCAATTTATTACCCCCCCCCCCTTGACTTTTCGGTCGTTCCAAGAAAACCTGTGCGTGAAAAAAAAAAATTGCAATGTTAATGATTCTCGGGAAGATCATTACATATTTTAATGTATATTAAAGTAGAAGTGGTTGGTTACAAAGTGTGAGCAAATCGTTTAGCGATTTTCCTACGAGTTATACGTTGTGAACACGTACAGTGTACAGCCCCACATGTACTTAAACGTACATACAAAGAAACTCCGGGGATGATACAGCACTTAAGTAATTTAAAGCCACAATGTTTGAATAAATGCTCAAAAAGTATTACGATTGGATACAATTTTCGTTGAGCATTTGTGTACGATAGTAATAGGATACAAGTTGAAAAAAATTTAATAATAAATAACGAAACGTAAAAAAAACCTGGCGTGATAAAATAATAGCTGGTAGTAATGATAAGATGTTCATCAAAATATTAAACTATTTTCCTGGGTGAAATACATTTCCCTGACCGGTCTCGAATATTTATGCCAGTACAAACTTACTAGTAAATTGTTCGTTGTGGAACTCATCTCTCCTCAGCACTCGCCGCTAAACCTATAGCCAGAGGAAAGGGTTACATAAATGTATTAAGTATTTCAAGTAAAGACTTTCCTATGTGCCGGTGCAACATTTTGACTTTTCGTAAAGTCGAAAGGTTTTCATACCAATTTATTCAGTTCGTGGCATCATGTTGGTATGTTACTGATAATTCAATGAAAGATACGTTGCGTGTCCTTTCCCAATTCCCGTTGCGGGGGTACGCTATGCAGGCGAGTACAAACTCTGCCACTCCAAACAACAAATGACAGACGGAAAACTATCTCCGACTACCAAAAACAAAAGAGCTGGCGCATTTAAGATATATTTTATTTTGCGTGAAAAGCTTCGCTAATGCAGTTTACCTCATTGTACAATAAATATATTTGAACTACGCGCACATATTTAGAATAAACTTCTGCCTTCATTATGTTTTGACAAGGTTAATACTCCTCCCTTTTAGAATCCTCAATGTTGATAGTTTGACAAGGGACAATTTCTACCCTTGTTGTGTTGGTATCGGTGGGAGTGTAAACTGACCAATCACAGAGCTTCCGTGAATATAAAGTTACATAGAGTAGATAATTTTAAAGCAGAAGTTGGTGTGTTTTCCCCCTTCAAAATTAAATAAAATGACTTCTATCTTTGCCAGACCCTGTTAAAATTAATTTTGCTACAACGGTCACGCATAAAAAAAAAAACTCCTTTGCAATAGCAGCCCAACGAGCGGTAAAACATTTCCCTATGCCCACATCTCCCACAAGAAAACACATTTACTTCCTAACATGCAGTATAATTAACCTTATTTTTGTTAATGTGAGTTACACGTGCATGCACGTAGGCGTACTGTTTGCTGAAAGGGCGTGGCTACGGCCCGTCTCTTTTATAACAGTTGCGGTTCAAACAATCCCACATAAAAGTTTATAACGCCATTACCGGGACTTTTACTGAGCAGCAGTTTCTTTCCTAAACATGAGCGCACGAACGAGGCTTTACTGCAGACAACAAATGAACTCCGACACGCTAGCCATTAAAGTTCGTTTCCACGAGATAGTTTTGGACGCGTTACGGCTTGAGGTTCCATACTATTCCGTTTTGCCCTACATTACTGACATTCACCGACACGAATCGTTTGTATGCACCCGCAATAAAAAATTAAAATCCACCACGTGTTCCCGCCTAGGCAGGTCATATTGTGTATGAGAGAAGGCAGGGGTGAAGGTTGGGCCGGTGGTTCGACTAGCGAGACATGCCTGTTGTCCGTCCGAGCCGAAGAATGGACGAGGTAAAGGCGAGATAAGTGTGGAGCAGTCACGGAATGCGAGAGGCGGGGGAAACGGGAGATCTCAGAGAAAACCCACCTGGTACACACGTCCACCATGGGACGGAATCCACAAGAGATCAAACCCGGATCACCTAGGTGGGAGGTGCGAGGTCTGACACCTCTACCACTGCGGGCCCATTTACACACGCTATAGTTTTTACGTAATTTTGGAAAAGTAAATGTACGAAAATTCAACAACTCCAGTATATCTGCGTTTGGGTTACTTACTTGAACAGAAGTTAAAAGAACAGAACGTCAGTAACTACAATTTGTATAAGCCTGCTTCTTGCCCGCTCCCCTGCATAATACGTCCAATTTTTAAGTTGTATATTACCTAAACTACAAAATTCAAGCTGAATTTGAAGAAAGGCTTATAGTTCTGGTAACATACATACCAAAAATACAGTACGTCCAGAAACAAACTCGCACACCACGCAAATCTTCGGCTAAACTGGAGACAAAAATGTTAGTGGGAACATTTCAGCTCGATGACATATTATGTGCACGATGTGACAACATAGCACTGTAGTTAGTCCGCTGTTGCACTCCACAGACATGGTACTTATCTTATACTGTTCTGACCATATTATGGATACAGGTTAAAATCCCGAGCAGTTCAAACACGATAGTACGTTTAGTTGACTCAACATTCATAAAATAATACCTGTACGTGGCAAGCAAGAGGGGATTTTCTCCTTGCGATGTTGCCACATTGTGCGCGTAAAATGACGTCGTCCAACTTTTTGCCACACGCATCTTCAATTTAGCCCAGAATTCACGAGGTTTGCTTATTGTGTGTCTGTTTCTGGGCGTACTGTATATTGACGGTAAATATAACATGTGTATTGCCAGTTCGTATCAAAACACGGTAAGAAAATAATACACGAACTATGATAGGCCTAATGATTAAATTAAAAGCAACATCTGTCATATTTGTTAAGCAGTGGATTTAGTGTAAGGTTCCGGGCTGAACTGATCTCAAGCTGATGCCAACATGAAACTAAATTCAAACATAGACTACAATCTGTTCATAGTAAAACTTTAATCTATATTCACTTGTAAACTCTGAATGACTAGTGCAGAGGCAAATTTTATCCCAACAGTGAACAACATAGCAAATTAATAGAAAAGAAAGAGCAAATATTTGTTATACATTTTTTGTGAAATTATTCGTCAGTGCATTCATTTTTTAATTTCTACGCACTTCCAACTTTATTTTAAAATAGATTAAACAAGTCTTATTTAGCTGGATCAGGACGATTCTAACATCTTACATAGCCAAACGACAAAATACGAGGCGCGATTTGTCTTCGTTTAGTTCAGACCGTTGGATCATTTAAATAAAAGTTTCAATCCAGCTTTACATTGCACTACATCTCGTCGACTGAACTGGTTTATCTCTTTCAATCCCTACTTCAGCCCATTCCGGTTGTGCTGCAAGCAACGATTCAACGTGTGCTTCCTAGAACTTACACCGACACAAGATTATTGGAAATTACCTAACGTACGTGAGAGACGTCTGCTCAGGAATATAATTCAAAGAACTTTACACTCGTGTATACAATTTCAGATCCTTCATTTATCTCTAAAGTGAAAATTATAGTGTTTTTTTTTTTCGCGGTTAATTTTGTGCATATAAATCTTTGCTCGCGACATATAAAATTGTATAGACGCCTACAGCACACGTTTATCTCAAATATGACACCATTATATGATAGGGTCACCAAAGAACGTGTGGCATATAGGCGAGTCATCGGAAATAAGACTGCACGCCAGATTAATGAGTTGTGCCTAGAGACTAAGGGTGAGGCGTATTGCCCGTGCAATGTCGCTCTCAGCTCTCCGCACTTCTAGGACTAGAACTCACAACATACGTCTGACCAGGCGGGCACTTTAATACGGATTTGTCAAATCATTCTTGTTTTATTCTGGGCTGAAAATATACATTAAAGGCGCTGAGAGCGTTTAAAAAGTAGACGCAGTCGTCATTTAAACTCAGGAAACGAAATAAGCTCTATTGTCTAGAATTGTTAACCGAGTTTCCTACACGGGGTGTCGTTAGCCGTGGAAGCGGAAGGGAAAACACGTACCCATCAATAATTTTACATTTTCATTTTCATTTTAATTTTTTTATGTTGTATTTATCGTGGAATTTAATTTTTTTTCGTGTACTATTATTACTTTGTGTTGTTTGTCGATATATTTTTTTTTTTTTTTTGTTTTATGTAAACGTGCTTTATTGTTATCAAGGTAAGGTAAGTGGACTTTACGTCTCGTCGACCATAAGGTCATTATAGACGATAACACACAACTTGCTACAATGACAGGAGCTGGGAGAGGAGTCGGCCATGGCCTATGTTAGGGAACCATCTCAGCATTCGCCTGGAGCGACTTCGGGAAACCATGGATAATCTAAATCAGGACTATCGAAGCTGGGGATCGAACCCAGGTCCTCCCGAATGTAAGTCCAGCGTGTTACCGTAGTCCCACCTCGCCCAACTGCTCGTTGTCGTCAAATCTTGAAGTAATTTAAAAATGCGTAAATAAACAGCTTCGTATCCCTAATAGTTCTTGTCCACTACACCTTTCACAAATCCATACCTAACGACGAAAGTTGTCTTGTGAACTGCGGACTCGAACCAGCGAGTATTCTGTACGTAGCCGCTGGATGTTCCGGCGCTCGGTTCTCGCGTGGCCGTCGGCGCCACAGCGTTGTAACCTGGTATCTGGTCGTTTGTCAAGATCAGCGGCGCTGCGCCGTTACGATAACGGTAACTGGAGCGTAAATCGACAGATTCGCGTTGCGCCCGCGGGGCTGGGAAGAGGTCCTGCGGGGAAGGGGTTGGGATAAAGGAGGTGGATGGAGAAGTTTTGGTGGTGTGAAATTTCCGGGGTGGGAGGGGGTTTGTCACTACGGGAATGCGCTTGCGCGTTCGAATTTCTCCGCGTCTCGCACAGCGTCCCCTAGTGTCCCATAATTTCCGTACACGGCAAAAAATTTATGACCTACGTACGGTGTACGATATATAGAAGAATTAAAACTGGTAAGCATTCGTACAAAAATTACTTCAATCGACAAGAATGGTAAAAATAAATTACACACAGTTCTTTAGCTAATATTACTTTCGCCCACTGTGTGGTCTACCGCCACACGTTAATTTTTTTTAATCGTGTCGTCAAATGCGGCTGGGCCCCGCATACGAGCCATCGTTAGAGATGACGATTTATCGCGGGAAAACTTGATTGTTCTGTTTCAACGAACGTTAGGCTTGGTAAAAAAAAATTACCGACTTTTACTCGTACGTGGAGCTATTACCCTATTTGACTGAGCCAATAATAATCCCGAAATTATAATATTTGATGTCTGTTATTGGTCGGCAGACAGCTACGTTGTGGCCTGGTGTACATCACCCAATAATAGGCCTATGTGTTACTAGAAACAACATCGTTTTCAAGTGTATGTTAGTACAAAACATTTTCGCGATATACCATCATCTCTTCATGGCATTTATGATAATTGAGCAACACTTCTGTCTGTTGTTATAATTAACTGCGATGGCTGCCATATGGCGCGTTACAACTTACCATCCGTAGAGTATTAGGTAATTCATTATTGTACCATGAAGTAATTTTCCATTAACATTACCACTACGTAATTATGTCTAATTAGCAAGAAAGATTAGGCTTATTCAATTCCTAATGGAATCCTACAACTTTGGTAGTAAGCAGTTCATATCTTGATGTACTGGTATGTCTATAATTAGGGCCCGGTAGTTTTCGCGAAAAGATTTTTGCAACCACATTGTTTCAGTGCCTTACGTGCGCACCGGCAGCTGTGCTTCATGGTTATTGGCAACGTGTCTTTGTTCATACACATTTCTCATTTGACTGCACCAATTAGAATGAGAAATTTGTGACTCCGTACGTCTGTAATTTGCCAAGGCAAGTAAGAGTAAATTCATCCAATCACATACGATGTAGCAGAGCTGCAGATTTGTGGCTCTAGTAATGAGGAATAATGTGTTTTTAAAACGTCATTATCGAGACCAGGACATTTAAGGCCGTGCTAGCTAGTTTTTTTTAATTGGTACAAAATCAGGTATCCTAGGAGAAAAGTAAGAGCCAGATTTATAAATGCAATTAAAAATTAACCCTACACTTCAGAACTGTGCAAATAACCATGCTTTACACCGCATCATTAAAAATAGTTGTGTGGCAAACCTACGTGACAATCATCACAGAAACAAAGATTGATAAAACCTGTTTTAGAAATCACACAGCAAAAATTTATGTAGCTAGTGCTTTCGCTTACATAGATTTTCATTGACATAAGTTTTGTCATTTTTGTATCGGGAAATAAGAATAATAAATGGATAGACCTTTCTGAACGTGTCGCATTTCAAAGAATAGCCAAATGGCTGTCTTCAGTCACTAACAAAATTAATTTAATTGTTTTAAAAATAATTTTTATTTCAGATTGATTTCCGGACGTTACGGTACGTTAATGTGTAGAATACGGGTTTAAATACAAACTGTTAATAAATTATTTGGTTTAATTTAGTCTGAGCGATAAGTAACATGGAACTTTAAGGAGCTCGCCTGCCTATTGATCCGAGTTGCAATTGGTTAGAAATAATATATTTTTTTTCAATATTATTATACTCGTTTCTTATGAACGTTATCTATGAAATGAAAACATATTTTACGAAAGGATTATCAAGTACTTTCAAAATATTACGTGCAATGAAAATTATTTTTTGGAACTGACAAACATCAGCCTTTTAGCGCAGCAGTATCTGAAAATCTACCCCTTAGAAATACCCTGAATTAATCAAGTATTTAACTATGCAGTTTGGCGTAGCCTATTATTAGGGGCCGGAAGTTCCCGCGAACGATTAATGCACCAGTTTGTTTCACTGTCTCACGTGCAAATCTGCAGCTATGCTTCATGGTAACTGACAACGTGTATTTGTGCAGAGGAGTCGTTAATGAACTGCACCAATAAGAGCAAGGTTTACTGCGACGCTGGGAGCTATAACATCCAATCACTGACCACGAAGCAGCGCTGCAGGCTTTCACGTAAGACACTGAAACAAAGTGGGGCAACAATATTTTCGCGAAAACTACCGGGCCCTAACTATCACGCAATACAATAATAGGGTCACCGCTCAAAGTAGCGGTACAACGGAAACAATGTGTCAGCAGCGCCCTTATTGCTCCTTCTTTAAAGAGAAAAATCTCTTCACTTAGGCGTCGCCCTTGAATAATTTTATGTTCGGTAAGCGCACACACTAAATTAAAACCAAAGGTTTCAAACACTGACATGTTATTCACTAAAATTTCATTTAACAATCTGTTTGACTGATGAACCTGTAGAATGAGCTGAAAATTAGTTAACAGGCAGGTAAATCTCATTAAGCCTAAGTGGTAATCGCTTTTTAAAGAGTAGCATTTATTCACTGAAACAATCAGCAAGGTTTCACTAACTTCAGTAGCTCATTGTTAACAGAAATGACTGGAACTTCACCGAAGTAGTTAATTTCTTACTGATTCAAGTTTAGAGTGCACAAACCGAGCTAATGAACAAATTTATGTCTAAACTGCCAGCAACCACTTCACAAACGAATTTAAAAAAACTTAATGGGAAACGTAAGTTATGCCTAAAACTATAATAATTCAAGATGGCGACGAGTGTTTCTTCTCAAACAGTCGTACATCAGGACTCACAAAGCGAGAAATAATGGCAACACCCAAGATGCATAAAAGTTTTACACTCCAAAGCCTTGCCCTTGCTTATCTGGCATCGCTGTAATTCTCCCGCTCTTTATTATTTCACATCACTTTAATTTCCTTCTCACTTTCTTGCTTTCCCGTCCTTTTTAACCAAGCGCGTGTGCTAATTCTGTACATTATACGGTCGCTTGTACATCGTTATACCGCTGCGAACTTTAATGATACCCTTACACTGCTCGCTCAGACGCTGCGGGTGAAATATCGTGCTACCAACCCATGAAACTAAACGAAACATTTCTCCTCGCTATTTGCATTTGAATTTATATTGTTTAAAGGTCGCGATGATTCAGTTTCAGACAGTTAACGAAGTGGTAATTTACTTAACCCACGTAGAAAGTATAAACGTACTAATTTATCAAATTTCTAGCCTGAACGCATAAGTATTCTACGAAGTTTGCGCAAGAAGATTGTAAAATTTCATCCCTCTTTGATTCAAACTAAAAGTCCAGAACAAAGACTGTGTATGTTTATATGAAAACATGTATGTGTGGTGCCAACTATATTTCGATATGTAAACTTAATAGTATATTATTTTATTTTATTTACATATCTTTTATTAAAGACTATTAAAATTTGGTTAGTTTTGGTCGAAATTGGAAGGAAAACATTAACCAATAAGTTACACAGTTATGGCTTATCGTCTAGTCGGCAGTAATGTCATAAGAGATGGAAACGGGAAATGAATCAGTCATGGCCTGTACTAAGGGTCCAATTTACAATTCGCCAGGAGTGATTTCGGATAACCACGGAAAACCTAAATTAAGGCGGTGAGATCAGGAATCGAACGCATGCCCAATGTTCTACCACTGCGCAACCTAGCCGAGTCTGTTAATTAGGCACAAAATTAATAATTTTTGCTCACATTTTAGTAAAGTTATCTTCATGTTCTAATTTGATTTGTGCAAACATTTTTGAACCATTCTGAAGACCACTCTTCTTATTAAACCACTTAAGAGGAGTCCTGAACTGGCGTTGCAGCTTGTCACGCGTATTATTTGTTTACGCGAAACTGCTTAACTTATTCGTATTACGACTACCTACGAAAATAACACACACTTGAAACTATGCTTCCACTTGTTACAAACATGATTTTCGGGCCTCTCAAAATGGCTAAAAAGGTTTTTTTTTACTGCTGTAACTCCGAAAATATTACCTGAATACGTAAAGTGCAAAGCGCGAGGCATGCGGTGGTGCACTGCGAATAGAGGCGATATGCTTCTCGTCAAGCCTGGGACACTGGCTCTTATCGCTACGCTGTTCCCACGTGTCAAAGGTGAAAATTCGACACCGGCGAAGACTCCTCTTAATGCAGCTATCACTAAGAGTAAGTAATAATTTAAAAAAATATTATTTTTGGCAAGTAGGCTTGTTATGTTGTTTAGCCTAGACTTTCCGAAGGAATATAATATGCTTAAGATATCATCCTGTCTGTGTGCGACTCCTAATAAACGTTCGAAGTCATAGATCAAATTTAATCAAACTCGGTACACATATGAAACTAATACACTCTAAATTTGAATTAGCGAATATTCACTGATTCACGCTGATGGACGGAGCAGTTTCAACAATTTGAATAAGTGAAAGTAGTCACTGTTTAATTAGTGAATATTCACTAATTTCCTTTAAGAGTGCCAACATCTCACAAGTGAATCAGTGAATATTCACCGGTTTTCCCAGTTGTTTTCAAAGAATAGTTTTCACTTACTGAATCATTGAAAAATTTCTGGAAAATCTGTGAACATTCACTAATTAACTTGTGGAATGTTGGCACTCTTTATCGGAATCAGTGAATAGTCTCCGATTTCACAGTGGTTTCTCACTGATTCAGTTTGTTGAACTGCTCCATCCATCGGCGTGAATAAGTGAATATTTACTAATTCAGATTTAGAGTGTAATTTTACCTGAATTTTATGTATTTTGTTCATGTTCAATATTTATTTTAAAAATTATGGGCATTTGAAAATTGTTGGTACTATATAAGCTCTCAGGAACAGCGACCGATTAAAACTAAATGGTTAGAGATGGTGAAATTTCGCGAATTCAATTACCTGCATGCTAGAATCAAATATCATATGCATACTCAAGCCCTATCTATTCGTTCATTGTCTGCTGTTCCACTGAGTAGCAGTTAGTGGACAAATGGTCGGGACTTGAAAATAGTCGGGACTTGAGTATGCACAGGATATTTGGTTCTAACATGCAGGTAATTGAATTCGCGAAATTACACCATCTCTACAAGTGGTATAGACCTATTCTAATAGTTCATTGTGCAACTATTAAGATGCGTGGAAAGTCATCAAAAGGCATACATTTTATGTAACAATAATTCTTTTAATGTCCCAGAAAATATCCGAAAAGCACACGAATGCATCCTTACGCCTTTCAACCTCTGTCTAAATGCATATTTTACATGTGATTTTTGCCTTTTCAGACAAAAGGTTGCTATTTATTTATTTTTGTCAAACTACTACTACGTTTTGATTTTAAGACTCCAAACACAAATTTTTAAATCCAAAAATACGTCCAAGTTAAGCAGCCTTCGAACTATATGTAACATCATTGTGCCTAGTGGAATAAACAAATATTAAGACTTAGGCAATGCTAGAGCTAAGGTGTAGCTTTAAAACCTTATAGATTCGCTGAATAATTGATAAAATATCTAGACTTAAAACACCTATACATCTGTGTGGTATCCGTAACTGGCCCAAGACTTGTATTAAAATATTTTGGATCAGGAGCTAAGGCTTGTGTCTTCGCTAGGGAGTCAAGTATCAAAAATTGCAAAATAATTAAATAAAATTGTTTGCATTTAACACATTTTAATTCCTCTACATATCAACCCCTAGTATATTAGTTCACGCGTGGCATTTTTAAAACAGGAAACTCATGGTCAGTACTGTACAAGGCCAACGTCTAGCACAAGTTCACATAGTGCTCTTCACTGAGTAATGCTTATTGGTTGCTGTTGTACAAAGTCAGTTTATAACTTACTTATATACTTTTCTCCCAGATTGTATCTGATGTACTTTAAATCGGGAATATGAACACTGTGTGATATCACTTCTGTACAGGCCTGCATGTTTCGCGTTACTATCGGACAGCACACTGGACTCCGAACTACTGTGTCCTCATCTGACTTCTGTTGTTCGTCGGCAGGTTGTGTTAACATGCTTTGAAGGACTTTTTAATCCAATGATTAGCGATGACGGTTTATCGCGGGGAAACTTGACTGTTTGCTGGGTTACAATATACGTTAAGCATACCGAAAGGTTAATGGCTTTCGCTTGTACGTGGAGTTGTTACCCTATTTGACTGAGCCAATAAGAACTCCTCTATTGTAATACGTCAGACGTACATCAGTCAATCATATATGTAGCAAGAAATTACATCGTTTTCGAGGGCATGTTGGCACAAAACATTTTCGCGATATACCAATGATATACAGTCAACTGTCAAATACACTGTACCCTGTAACGCGGGTACACAAGGTACGAATGTCCGGAGCAAACAACGTCGAGTGGGTTCGGATGAGTATAGGTCAGAGAATTCTAGTCTGTCGCCGAATAATAATGCGAAATTTGTCGGTCTGGGACCATCACGGACCTGAAAAATTCTCAGTTTCGTTATAACAAGACAGATTTCCAACAAGTGTATGTTCGTGTAATTTTCGCAACAGGTCCTTGACTTATTTAACACCTCCTGGAAGTCGCTGACCCAATAATAAAAATGTAACTAAATGCAGGCCCATATCACAGTATCAGCGAGCAGCTATAATGAAGAGCTGCTGTGGGCTTGAGTGCACATATATTCTTGGAGGCTAGCCTACAGCTTAGTGAACCTGCGAATATTTTCTGTCCCTAGGTATGATGCACACATGAAATGTAGATTAGGATATATCGTTTAACGAGGCTTGAGAAACGCCATGATTTTTTCCCCCTATAAAATACTCACAGAAAATATAAATTTCCATTTTTCATTTAACAAGAATACGAAGGCCAGAAACCAATAACGTCGCGGATTGAGTTTGGGTGGGTTAAGGTCAGTGAATTCTAGCCTATTGTAAAATTACAATGCAAAATTTTCAAAATTATTACTCTACTGATACAGTCACAGTACTCGTCTGGCTTAAATTCCTGATGTTGCAACACCCGAGTTGAAAAATGAAAGCGCACTGAAGGGGTTAAATTGAACTTAGTCTACTTGAACATGTCACACAATACATCATACTAAGCACGTGATCGTACACAAAGTTCTATAATTATTTCCTTTAGAGAAGATAATTAGGTGACCATATGACCCATTGGTTATTTCCTTTTAGAGACGATTAGAGGATCATTTGACCTCATCTGGCCAAATGGTTCCACCGCCAATGTTATGAGCCAATAGAAAAACTCACTTGCCGAATCAAGGTTCAGTAAATAGTTATTGAGTAATGACTAGGACCACGAACATTTCGCGAAACGAATTTTGCCCAAGTTTGTTTCAGTGCCTTATGTGCACATCTGTAGCTTTGCTTCATGGTTATTGGCAGCGTGCCTTTGTGAAGTGACGTCTCTCATTTGACTGTGCCAATCACAGTTAAGTTACTGCGACGCCACATATACGTTATTTGCAGTTAGAACCCAAAGACACATAACAGTCAAAACATCCAATCACTGTCTAGGAATCAGAACACTAAAACTGGGGCAAAATTTTTTTTGCGAAAAGTTCGTGGCCCTAGTAATGACCAGTCGAAATATGCTCGAGCACATAAAAGGTTGTAGAATAAACCCATAGGATGTAAATAAATACATGTTACAAATCTTAACTGTTAAAAACATGTGATCATATTTTGCTCATAAATCAATGTATACAGAGTGTAACAGAAGTGATGGTCAATAATGCACAAATGGAAAGTACTGGCCAAAAGAAGCTACAAATGTCCCAATAAACATGGGTCCGGAAATCAACCGTTGTCGAGATAGAACACATTGTTTGTTGCAGTTGACCAGTATGTAGGAACACATGGAATTTCTAATCTTTAAAGAAGGTGTTCAAAATGTTGCCCATGCGTCTGAATGCAACATTGAACTCGTCTCTGAAACGAGTTGTGAATCCTCTCAGGCAGTCCTGGTGTATTCTGTAAATGCTGGAAGGCTGCTTCAATCCGCAAGCGTAATTCTTCAAGAGAGTTGACCTCAGTAGCATAGACCAGGCTTTTGACATGACCCCACACACAGAAATCCATGGAATTTAAATCAGGTGACCTTGGAGGCCATGGCACAGGTCCTCCTCTACCTATCCAATGTTGACCATACCGTCGAGTTAGAAGCCGGCGCACACATAATTGAAAATGTGCTGGAGCACCGTCATGCATAAACCACATGTTCAGGTATTGGTTCAGTGGAACATCATCATCATGAAGCAGATCTGGAAGAACAGTACGCAGAAACTACCTGTACCGATCTCCGGTTAGTCTCTGTGGTAGGAAGTGTGGTCCAATTATGCGGTCTCCGAGCAGTCCGGCCCAGACGTTCAACGGAAAATGTTGTATGTCGTGACACGTGTGTCGCATTAGGATTGACATCGGCCCTAATGTGACAGTTATGGAAGTTGAAAATGCCGTCACGGGTAAACCCAGCTTCATCCGTGAACAGAATACTGCTTACAAACATGAGGTTCAAAGTACACTGTTGTTGCATCCATTGGCAGAAATTCTCTCTAGGAAGGAAGTCTGCATTGTTGAGAGCTTGCACACGCTGGAGATGATACGGATACAATAATTGCCGATGTAAAATCCGCCACACACTCATATGACTCAGCACACACTCCTGGATAGCAATCCTCCTTGTTGAAGTACTAGGACGGTGAGATACCAGCGTAATTACCTAGGAATCCAAACGCGTTTGGAGTTGGTTCCCAATTCGACTTGTTACGAGCTCGACAACGGTTGATTTCCGGACCCATGTTTATTGGACATTTGTAGCTTCTTTTGGCCAGTACTTTACATGTGTGAATTACTGACCATCACTTCTGTTACGCCCTGTATAAAGAAACACTTAAGTATAGACCTGCTTAGCGTTTATTTATTTATTTATTTTTCAAGCATCACAAAGTCCTGCACCTCAATATATATTGAGCATAATTAGTGAAGAAAACATTTGCATATAAGAAAAACATAGGTACTGTACGGAGCTGAGGAGAAGGCAAGGCTCAGGAATGCAGCTGGGAGTGGGGACAAGCGGAGAGCTTCGTGGCCCCAACCACCACCCTGCCACTCTGCCTTGCCTTATCCTCAGCTCCCTACTATATGTATATGTGTGTAAGTATATGTATTGTATACGTAAAACACTTTACCAAACTAGTAATAATAAGCGAATGTCTTAAGGACGAGTTTGGCAAGGGACAACTTCTGTCACTAGTAGCACTGGCTTTTAAGGGGGCTATTTTATACTGGCGCTTGCGGAGATATATTCGGATGCAAATCCGTACATTGTCGAAGGAAGAAGTTTTTTCCACAAGACCCAGCATGAAATAGCCCCGTTACCGATACCAGGCGCAGCTAGTGGCGAATATTGTCCCCAGCCAAGCTAATAACACTGAGCTTAACTTGTATTGGAGTGACCTTTACCCTGCTGTACGGATTTTGGCGGAAGCCATTTTGAGAAACTTCAGTAATAGTTGTCTTTAATTGGGATTCCTATTTAAGACTTTACATTCATTCATTGTCCGCTGTTCCACCAAGTAGCAGCAAATTGAGTAGCCGGGGATTAATTTATACACAGAATAGTAAGGGAAACCTACTTTTGGTGAAAAGATTTCTGCTCCAATTTGTTTTAGTGCCTCACGTGCATATCCATAGCCGTCTTTAGTTAGGGTCATTTTAACACTTATTTTGTCTCACCAACGGCTGTGGCTTCCCCTGATTCGACAATATGTAGGTCAAGGCACAAATACGAATCAGGCAAAGCCATTGCCTATGGAGAGCTAAAATAAGTGTTAAAATGACCCTTCCTGGCAGGGTTGCCAGATCTAAGGCCGCGGCCTGCTACTGAAGACGGCCATGGCATATCTAAAGATCTGCTTCATGGTAAGTGATTAATAGAGACATGCAAAATTCGCCTTATCATATGGTAGCAGACTAAACTTCACTTTCCTATACACAACCGAGCATTATCTGTGATTCAATTGGCCACGAACTTTTATGTGTTGTCATTTACATATGTTACGCACAAAAAAAAAAAAGTATTTTGTGGTATAGGCACAACAATTTTGTGGTCGCCACTAAATAATTTAGTGTTTACCACAAAAATTATTTTGCAGGGAAAATTTTTCTTTCAGTGCGTCTTTACAGAGATCGGTCTCTCTACCGTGTAAACATTCTCTGCGGCAAGTCATGACAATATCGACCAGCGTGAGACGTCGAACGAGCCTAGTCACTTGGAGTCTAGTCAGCTGTCAGAAAATAACGCGAATTTTGCATGCCTCTAGTGATTAGTTGTTTTTAAATTGTTACGTCGCTTAAAAATTAGTGCGTACGCTAGATATTTTTTACGTTTGAGGCACAGAACCGGGGAAGTCGATAAGTCGAACATAACACGTCCGTCAAACACCTCATCGCCTCTAGGCGCGGAGTTCTAAACTAGCGTGCAAGGTTTTCGTACAATGTGATTTCCAATGGGACTTACTTTACTTGAGGAAAGTACGTGGTGAAGTCCAATGTAGGTTTCTATGATTTCGTTTTATGATTACGTTTTATATTTTCTCAGCCAAAGCAACGTGAAAGGTTATTTTTTTTATCACTAATTAGGAACTTGGTAAACATGTTTTTAATTAGTGGACGGCATTTTTAAAATCACGGGGAGACAGTTTGGTGTGCGTCTTCTTTTCGTAGCTAAAAGCATTGAAACTATTTTCAACAGTTATAAAATAAAAAATACTTTCCGTACCATGCTACAGCACGTCTCACGTGCCAGGGCCACTAACGTTTAACGTTTTACTGCAATTCGCTGATGTGTGGAATCGCAGTGACCTTAGTCTGACTGATGGAGTCAAATGGAAGACGTCTTTCTACAAAGAAACGCTGCCAATGACAATGAAGCAAAACTGCAGTGATGCACGAAAGGCAATCAAACAAGTTTGCGCAGAAATCTTTTCGCGAAAATCAGTAGTCCCTAAGAATAGTGGTTTCTAATATCACTCTAAAAAATAGTTTGTAAATTTGCCACGCGTGCGTATAGGACTACTAAGAAAGTAGGTATTGTAGAATTGTTTCCCAGACATCCATGGTAGGTAGCACTCCTAAACTTTTTATAAAACATTCAAATGTGTACTAAAGTTACCAGACTTGCATTGTAACACATTGTAAAAGTTAGCATACTTACAAGGCGAAATTATGGTAACTGACCCATACTGCATTTAGGTTAATTACTTCTTAGACGTTTTACGAAGTTTTTTTTTACAGCGTACATGCCTTTACATGTTCATTTCAGTCCCGGAAATTTCGCGGATTCAACTGAGGAGAGGTTGAATTTCTAAGTCGTGTATATGTTGGAAACTTTTTCGATCAGGCCATTGTTTATTAAATGTGACCTTGAAGACTCCGAACCAATGGCGGACATACATAAAGACACTCATGGACTCCCGCGCTACATCGTCAAATGTTCAAATGCCCATTCACTGGAGCAGCAGCCAATGTACAAGTAGCTGAGGACAGAGTGTACACAGGAGTGTGCAGTCCAGCCTGCTGGTCGTTAAACCCGCCAAATATCCGGGACTCTGTTTATGACCAAAATGCCTTGCAGAATATATTTATTTACGGCTGTTATTTAAATCCTACAAACTAATGATTTTCTCTGCGGGACTTTCACGTCGCGAGAAGCTGGACGAATTATTTCACCCGTGTGTACTCCAGATACGCGCGAAGTTCTCGGGAAAAACTCCCGCCATAGGCGTATCTTGGTTGGGAGGTGAGCAAGGGGTTGGGAAAGAGATCCATGGAAACGTGAAAGTGGAAGTGGGGGGGGGGGAGAAATTAAGCGTTTCTGCCGCAGTGGCGCGCCACAGAGGCAGGCAACAAAACTAAGTCGTCATAAATACCGCGATTACAGCTGCCTCATTAAGCTGTGATCCTCTTTAAGACAATGGGCGCGCGACCCCACGAGCCATTACTTCCTCCACTCTCGAAACTCCGCAGCAAGGCCTTGGTAAAGGAGACAGTTGGTTAGTGTGGTGGTAGGGGTGAGGGAGAGGTTCTGGTTTATTCCTGAAATGCTGGATTCCCACCCTTATTCGGCAGTCGTCCTATCTCCCTCCCTACGGTGCTGCTCCAAGCCCTTCTCCCTCCTCAGGGTCGTGTTCCTTCAGGAATACATTTGCATGAGTTTAAATCTTTCCCGAGTCTCTCGCACTCAAACCCCCACCCTTAACCCTTTTACTATTTTCTTTCTTCCCCACACGACGCGGAGGACCAGAAAAAAAAAACAATATTCTTCCACTTGCTTCCCGCCCTGCTTCCCTGCGACAGTGGATGGAAAGAGTGTTTATGTGCGCGATTAAAGGACGAGCGGTTAAGGAAAACCACGCGAAGCTCTTTGGCTGCAGTCATTTGACGTGGAAAAACTCACGTTTTTCTGGGGACCTCGCGGAACTTCCTTTTTCCGGAAGTGTATTAAGAAGTGAATCGAGCCCGACATAGCTGAAAGAAAGCGTTCCTCGAGAGCTTTTGTATTTTTACATATGGAATTTCATCTGGTAATATCTTATCCCCCCCCCCCCCGGTCAGGTATACGGGGAGTCATTTTGGGAATATCCTGTAAAACGTATATTTACACTAAATACTTGACCAAGAATATTCAGTACAGGAAATAAATATAATAATATTGTATGAGGAGGGTACCTGACGTCCACCGGAAAAGGTCACTTCTACGACCTCGTCAATTCACAGAACATTTTTCCTACACTTCCCCTTACTTCCTCCACCCAGAGCCACTCTGCACACCTCCTCTTAAAATGTTCTGTCAACTGTCGAGGTCGTGGAACTCTCCTACACTTCTTATCCTCTACAAAATCATATGCATCGCCTGGTGGCATCCCTTTACCCTGTCCATAAACCACATGCACCGTCTATTGGTGCTTGTGTATCGTTCCTCCCATTGGCTACCACGAGACGTGACGAGTTCGTACACCAGGCATAAAGCCGAAACCCTATTGGTCATGGCATCCAACATTCCCAGCGTAGTGGGTAGAGGAAAATAAGTTCTGTCAACTGACGAGGTCGTGTAACTGACATAGCCGCGATGGCCATGGTATCGCATCCGGAATGCGGACTTACGACACAGCGCCCGTAGGTATACTGAAAGAAACATTTTGTAGAAAGTCTTCCCAGCAAAATTAATTTGTAGTAACCACAAAATAATTTTTTAGTGGCCAGAATATACTAGTGGTGTCAACAAAATGTTTTTATGGTGACCACATAGTAAATTTTGCAGAGTAAATACCCACAAAATATTTTGTAACTGCCACAAATTATTTTTTTTCCATATAGCTGCTTGACCCGTGGCATTGCATGGAAGAACGCCCTACAACGGAAAGGCGCCGGAATGATAGAGGCGAGGGAAGCGGGAGATCCCCGAGAAAACCCGTCGACCTGCGGCATCCTCCGGCCCGATTCCCACTTGCGAGGATCTTGGGATCGACCCCGCCGGGAATCTAATTCGGATCTCGCCTTGGTGGGAGGCGAGTGCTCTAACCACTGCGCCAACCGCTGCTCCATTATAAGGGGAGGGGGGAAGTTGAGTCAATAATATAATATTTCCAAATTTGTGACCTAATATTTGGCAAGCATTTCTGGTAAAAAAATTTGTGACGCCAGCAACAGCAGTTTATGCTTAGGTATTGCGTAAATTGAGAAAAATTGTTTTGCTCACAAAGTTTGCAAAACATGTTACTTAAAATTTCCATTATTTTCCAATTTACTACGGTGTCTTTCAAAAACCTGTAATTTTCTGTAAATTTATTCATAGTTACCTTTAGTACTACACCTTCTTAAGTTGAACACAAATACTATGTAACGGTGAGTGAGTGAGAGATTTTGGTCAGCGCTTAACATCGAGGTCTTGAGTCCTGGTGAGGGGTGACATGAGGTGAGTGTGGAGCATCGGTGGAATGAACGGGCGGGAGAAGCAGGAGATCCTCGAGAAAACCAGCCGACCAACGCTATGTAACGGTATTTGAATGTCTCATATTCTAGTACAGTGGAATTTAGTTTAGATTTTTAAGGATGGATATTTCCATTAAGTTACTGTACAACGACATTGTTCGTATGCTTTCTATCCCTTTTTGGATAGCGAATCACCTCAAAACTTTTGTAGCCTATCTGTAGTTCAGGAAGAATCTAGACATTCATATATACTTTAAGTTTTGAAATTATTTATGTTTATAAATTATTAAGCATCACTTTAGCCATAGTGGCAGTGAAAACATGGTATAGGGAGAAGCAGATGAGTTTTAGAGATGTACGCAGCTGATAGTTATTTAAAATGTTTATATCTCTACTATGAATGTCGCTTTATATATTGACGTAATAATAACTTAAATTTCATACACATTCGTTGTAACATTTTGAAGGTCCAAAAACATAATGTTTCCAATCAAGTGCGAGGTGAAATTTAATTTTTGTTAACATACATGTACGCTATTCGCCGTCACATACAATATTATTGTTTTTAGGACGTCTATATTGCGTGTATTAATTACAGTCGCTCGTAATTAACGTTCAGTTGTATTGACACGATATTGTTTACACTAGAAATCAGATATCGTGTTGCTAATATAATAAAGGGAATTTATTTTTGTCGCCAGCGATCAGAGAGAAAATGAAACTACGGGGAAAACAGCAAGAAATATAAAATACTGGTGTTAACACCTAAACATTTGGACCACACAAAAATCATTAAATGTTATTGCCAAAAAAAACACGTCGTTCTGTAGTTTAAAAATAAAGCGGCAAAAGCTAAGAAATTGTTAACAATATTTCAAAGCTTCCTCGAGCTTTTGTTTTATGACGGTTTAGTTTTTGTGATTTGAAAAGTTTAACAATGCAGACCCCAACGTACTACTTATAGAAATTAATATTTTACTATGTAATAATATTTGAAACATACTGTCAAATTGAAAGTTAGAATTATACCAAAATGCAAATTAATAAGCACCATATCCACTGCTGGAATAATAAGCAGCATCGAGCGCAGATTAACATTTATTTATTACAGGCAACAGTTAAAATATGTGATTGTGAAATTGGACGTAAAACAATCAGTCTGCCCTACTAATTCGCGTTTAAGTTTGAATCAGTTTAGCAGTAAAATATACAAAATTTAATATTTGTGCGAATACCGACATTTTCGTTACGTAATATCTCATTTCCTGCTATTTTTTTATAAAACAGTACAAATTTAAAAATTTACTGTCTCTGGAGCATTTTACTCAAAACAAAATGTAACTTAGGCCTAAATACATAAGGTACTATATACCAAACATAGAAACCGTGACGCTAATTTATGGTAGGGTCTCACCACGTATGATGAATTTTTAATTTTTATATCAATAACAAAATTCTAAATCAAATACAAAAAATTGTATAGCGTTTCAACATTATTCAAATACCATCGGTATTGGTCACCATTTCTTACATAGACTGATGACTTTGAAAACACGGGAATATTCTTATAACCTAAAAATAATACTTGACTAAATTAAGTAATTAATATTGATAAGATCTTATGGAATTAATGAGTTTATAGTGCGATAATTATATATTTTTTAACATGTTTCTCCAGACAACTAAAAATGCAAAAGAAAAAAAAACAGTCCATTCCAACTTAAATAAAAAAAACTTGTATAAATGTTTTTACAATTATTTTGAACGTGAATAAAGAGTTTTGCGTAATTTTTTGACATTTAGTTTAACGATTGAAAAACATTTTCATTAATTATATTAGAGAGCTCAAATATCGTACGGTTTTATTTTGCTGTGAATTACATTACTTGAGTAGATAAATTAATTTTTACTATAGTTAAGTTCTAAAACTAGTTAAGCATTGACTGTAACATAAAACGCAAAAACGCGCGTCAGAAATAATGTCTACAAGTAAAAAAGTATTCAGTATAAATTATAAATTGTTTGCTTCTGAGTAGATTTTATCCAATGTGCATTAGAAATTTAGTTGATATATTCACGGAAGCTTTTGTGATACTTCTTATGATCATGAGTTCATATGATAGACTAGCTGGCCGGCTGTGGCTTTGCACGCGTGAAATTATGAAATGTAAATAGTAACTCTGGATAAAATTTGTGATGAAGGCATTTAACAGCTAGCGTACTCAATAACAGTGAACTATAAATTGTCTTAGCTCAGTGTAAAGAGCGCGCGAAATATGCCCCTATAATGTCATAGTATAATTCCCATCGCAAAGTCTTGCACGGGATACGAACCCGTAACCCCACCCCTCCCTCACCACAAACTTTATACGATATCTGAGTGAATGCTTAAAGGCAGGCCGTGATAATTCTTTCGTATATACAGACTACAGTCCAAAGAGGTTTTATTTATGAGTAGGTTGGAAAAAAGAAACTACTCTTGAATTATTTCTCCGTGATCATTCTCTTTTTTTCGGGAGACTGCAACATTTTACTGCATTTCACATCCTTAATTTTCAAATGTCATAAAATGCTGAATTCGATTTGTAGATATTTACATAAGCTTCATTCTTATCAAAAAACCATCTCGATATCTCAACGGGTATAAGCGCTACAGAAGATTATTTGAAAACACGATTTATTTTTTTAACAGCTTTCAAGGATGAATTTCGAAAAATCCTGACATCAATGTTTTGATATTTACGTAAGATTTATTTTAAAGCAAAAACAGTTTCAATATTTCCCCTGGTTTAGGAGATAGTGGGATTAAATAAAAACACGTTAAATTTCTTTAAAAGCTTTCAAAAACGAATTTTGAAAAATTTTAAAAATCTTTTTTAGATATTTACTTAAGCATCATTTTAAAGAAAAAATCACCCCACCATCTGAAATGATTTAGGAGAAATCACGGATGAATGAAAAATACATTTTACGGCTTTTGACCCCCTTAATTTTCGAATTTCGCAAAATCAAAAAATTTGCAAATATGCACTTATTTGGGCAATATTACGAAGTTAAAAAAAATTACGATAGCTTTCCCGATTAATGAGATATCAGGGAATATTTGAAAACACATTTCACCCCTTTTCATCCTCTTAATTATCGAATTTCGAAAAATCCTTACTTAGAGGGTGCCTACGGGGCAAGGGGGAGGCTTTCCTCAAAATTTTATGGTTCTAGGTCCAGCGGTTAGGGCTGTGCGTTGCTGAGTGAGTGAGTGAGTGAGTCAGGACACTTCATTTTATATATTAAGATAAACAGGTATTTTAGAAACTATTGACATTAATTTCAGATTACAACAAACGCATAGAATTTTATTTTTCTGCTGTTAGGTATATTTCATGCAAGAAAATTTATGAGTCCAATGTTCGCTCCAAATATGTATAAGTTGTTTATAGTATAGTAAACACTTCTAAAGGTAATTTAATAATAATAATAATACTAGTACTTGTAATATAATTTATTCTGGTTGCAGGTTTTAACTTTTCAGTACTATGAAATATCTGCACTACGCTATTTTCTTGCACTGCTATGTTTATAAAATGTGTAAAAAAAAACTAACTTTAGGAATTAAACCTAACAACTCATTCAAAAGTGTTTGCTTTACCGTAAATTGCCTGAATATAACCTGACAGAATGAACAAACGTAAATCATTAATTTTCTAGTTTCGTAAAAATTTTTCATAAAACTAAAATGCAAAACCAACTGTACTATTACTATCAGACGCCTATAATTATTTTAAAACGAAACAGCCTAAAAATTAACACTCTAATTTGACATACATTCCCATAGCTCTACTTTCAGCCATCCCACTTCAGATTTGCCATCAACAGAATCAGCAACTGCATCAGCTACACAGGTGAATAGCCAACAATTGAGAAATAAATATTTTATTAATTAACTTGAAAAATCGACAAGAACCCATGACTAGGCCACATATTTACGTTTACGCTGTTTTACAATGTAATTTTTAAGTACGAAAAGCGAGCAGATATCACAAAATCGTCACATATGTGTGCTGTAATTTTTTTTAACCATGTAGCGTAATTTTTGAACAAATATATAAGTTATCAATTATAAAAATGTGTAAATTTCGGTAATATACCAACATTATTAAAATATTTTATTTTGTTAAAATTAGGCTACGCAGTAAAAACAAATTTAAATACGGGCATTTTCATTTCTTGTATAAAACAGTTTTACGCAAATTTGGCTTTTACTTATTTGCCTTTATTAAAAAACTATGAATACTAGAAAATTTTCATGACTGTGAAAAATAGTCACAGCATATGCCTGCAAAACAAACAATATCTGGTAAAAAATATAAAATTATTAAAATAATAAAAATTTTGCATGAACTCTTCCCTTAAAGGGACTGAATAATTCGTCCTTTCCTGTTCAGTCAGCGTTCATGGTTTTAGAAATGATTTTATTGAATTTTTTAGCGAAGGAAATTAGGAAACTGAAATAAAAATTTTACAGTAAATTTTCTCTTTAGCTAGTCTCTTTAACATATATTTCATTATATGTACAGACGGGAAAAATTTGCGTGTTGACTGACCTGTAAGCTAGCCATCAAGAATATACGTGAACTAAAGCAAACAATAGCTGCCCGTTGACTGCTCGCTAACACGGCGATATGGGCCTGCATTTACACACTTAAAAATAGTTTGTAAATTTACCAGACGTGCGTATAGGAGCGCTAAGAAAGTAGGTATGGTAGAATAGTTTCCATGGCAACACTCCTTAACCTAATTATAAAACAGTCAAATGCATACTTAAGTTACCAGACTTGTAACATTCGTAAAAGTTTGCATATTTACAAGACGGAAGTATGTTAACTGTCCCATACTGCGTCTGGGATAATAACTTCCGAAACATTTGAGGAAGTTTTTTTACAGTGTTACATTCTATCATTGGCTTAGCGACTTTCAAGACGTGTCAAATAAAACAAGCGCCAGTTGCAATTGTGGTTACAACTTACAGTTATTTGAATACTAGCTTGAGCCTGAAAGAAAAAGCGCATTTTTCACGTCTCTAATTATAGGTTGTTCTCTATAAACTAAGCACTCAGCAGAACTTGTAATTAACTAAAAATATGTTATATTAGGCCAATAGATGTTAACTTTTGAGAATGTTGAAACGTTTACACTTGTTTATAGTTACATGGAAGTTTTCATGTTAAATATAGTAAAGATGGCTGCCAAACGGCAGAAAGAAAACTTTATGCAGTGCTCACTTTATCGTGAACGGCCTATATACCACTTACCAATACCAGCTCAACCAACGATGAAGTAGCTCCTTGCCGAACTCATCCACAAGGAATACGATTATATTTCTGAACTGTAGTAGAATTAAGGGGGATTGATCCCTGTCAGATCGGTTTTACGGTTTTTCTTGTAAATCAGGGAACAGAGACATTGGTTTACTTTTTTTACGCTGACAAGGCATAGTTTATTGTTTCATTCACTTTTTGGAATCCATATGGCATTGTTTCTGTTAATTTTGTGGCCTCTGTAGTCGCTCCCGTAAATAAAGCAATTTTTCTTTTCAGCCGTTTTCCATTGCAAAATAATTAATTTATAATGCTTCCAACAATTACAGAAAATCGATTAAGTTTGTATCGATGACATGTCGTGACAAACATTTTGATACATCGACTGAAACAGAAGTTATAGAGAAGAAACAGATAAATGCAAGGTAGTAGGGATCAATACCCCTTAACCTCTACTCTACCCATACCGCATGGGTAGGGCCACAATTTTGTCGCGAAAAGAATTTCGCCCCACTATGTTTCAGTGTCTCACGTGCACATCGGCAGCTTTGCTTCATGGTTATTGGCAGAGTTCAGTCAAATCCCTCACTTGACTTAACCAATCAGGAAAATATTATTGTGACTCCGTACGTCTGTAATTTGCCAAGACGAGTGAGAATAAAGTCATCCAATTGCAGACGATGTAGCAGAGCTGCAGATGTGCCCATAACTAGAGCCCACGATTTTTGGTGAAAAGAATTCTGCAACAATTTGTTTCAATGCCTCATGTGCACATATGCAGCTCTGCTTCGTGGTCAGCGATTGGCTGTTGTAAATTCTCAGCGTCTCGGGGGTTTTACCCGCAAATCACAGACGTGTGGTGTCGCAGTAACCTTGTCCCTGCTGGCACTAGTCAAATGAGCCACGCCTACATTCTGTCAATACTCAAGAAGCAGAGCTGCATTTGTGCACACAAGGTATTGAAACAAATTGTTGCAGAATTCTTTTCACCAAAAATCGTGGGATCTACCCATAACGCATTCATACCCAATGATGCATAAACCCTTACGTTTGCATAAATGCATTGCGCCAGTGACAATGATGCTGACCTGCAAACGTATACGTAACGCGCTGATACGATTTGGCGCAAAAAATCTTTCCGACAAAATCTGAGAACCAGCACTGATACGTGAGCACGGGCACATAAGCACGCAATTTTTACGAATATTATGTATAATATATATTAAAAAATGGAACAGATTATAGTATAGCAGTCACAAAAATTTGTTGGAAAATGTTTTTACTATGTAGACTTTTTTTTTTTTTTTTTTTACAATTTTGGCAACTTATCAAGTGAGTGAGACAGAGATTTTGGCCAGCGCTCAACATCGAGGTCTTCAGCGCCGGTGAAGAGGTGATATGAGGCGAGTATGGAGCAGCACCGGAATGACAAGGGCGAGGAAAACGAGAGATTCCCGAGAAAACCCGCGGACCAATGGCTCGTCCGGCACGATTCCAACATGCGAAAACCCGGGGACCGACCCTGCCGGGAATCGAACCCGGATCGCCTTGGTGAGAGGCGAATGGTCTGACCATTCGGCCACCGCGGCCACTGGGCAACTTATCGACTTGAAGAAATGTTATTAAAGTCGGTAAGTTCTAAATATTTTCCTTGCATTGAAAAATTTAGGCTCCACCGAAAAAAATTCAACACATCTAGGTGACGGTGTTAAAATTATGCTACCTTGAAGAATTTAAAATGAGATATTCGGAAATCCAACTGAAGAGTGCGTGGTAAATAAATAAACCCTGAAAACATCTATTGATTTCTACGTTTTTTTTCGAAGCCAAATGGATAAAATACTCAATGACATCCCTAGATAATTGTATTTGCCTTGCCAACTTTGTAAGTAAATACTTATCCAAAGTTACTAATTTGTTACACGTGATCTCTTGCGCCGCAGTTAAATGCACGAGGTTCCGGCGTCAGAGATTGTACCTCAAAAGTTCGTAACACTGGAAACAATTTTGTTTAAAACGTTGGCTAAAACTATTGTCTATGATTGCTATTGTTTAGTTTTCGCAAATTGGCTTCAAGAAACCTACAGTTATAGATTAATGCTTTTAGCGTTGAATTATGTACCACGCCCTCTTAAATAGGGCCCTTAGACACACCAACATTCTTATAATTTTATTATTAATATTATATACTATCTTCGTTGTGGATAATAATTAGAGGTCAGGAGGGGAGTAGATTGTTCTACGTTTTGAAGAACACCGCAAAAGTCGAAGTTTCCTTGTTCGTGTGCTGAACGCGAAATAGCGGTGCACTGCTACGAATTCCGCTCCGGGTTAACGTCAGGGACAGCGGAGGGGGTTGGCGGTGGGAGGAGCCTGCTGGCCGTAATTCGATCGGAACAAATAAAAGAGGAAGTAGTCCGCTCACGATCGTACGTAGTTAAGACTCTTTTCAGCGAGGGCCGACGTCACAACGCGGCGCCGACGTCAATGGCGTCGCGGTACAAGGGGGGAAGGAAGAAAAACTGGGTAATTGGCGAGGAGGGCGAGGCAACGTGGCGGCTTAAAACAAAACCGAGAAATGGAAGAGGGCAGAGGACGAGTGAGAAGGACGGGAGGGGGGGAGAGGGAACTGCGGAAAGGGAGAGAGCTAAATCACATTAACTCGAACAAAGGAGAAGGATATTCGGAACGGCTCGGGGTATAATATCGCGAAATTAAGTTTGATGCCGTGGGATGTATGGTCGGCAGTAGGCGAGACCTGGTGCCAGAGGCAAAGCAGACGGTCGTCGTGACTCGAGAGAGTAGCGAGCCAAGTACTCCATGTTATAAAAGTAAACTTGGTCCTCTTACTTCATTTTAAAGTCGGTCTACACATATTCCTCAGCCCCGGGCGGGAAGGAAAAAAAAAAATAGACTGCGAGGCAAAGAGCAGAAGATCTGAAGTAGTGCAAAGCTCGCCTTTAATATGAGTCCTCGTCCGTGCCGAATTTCTACCTTTACTTTTATTTTGACGCGTGGGAACAGCGTTGTGATAAGAGCCAGTGTCCCACGCTTGATGAGAAGCATATCGCCTCTATTCGCAGTGCGTACAAGGTTTTCATTGTAGTTTTTTTCCTACGGGACTTAGAGCGGTGAAATTTTTATATGAAGCAAAGACCAACGCATGCCTCTCGCTTTGCATTTTACGGATTCAAGTGAAATTTCGGAGTTACAGGGAAAAATAATAGTTTTCAGCCATTTCGAGAGGCCCTAAAATCATGTTTCTAACAAGCGTGCTGAATTTTTGAAAATATAGAAGCATAGTTTCAAGTGTGTGATTTTTTTCGTAGATAATCTTAATATGAATAATTTAAGTGGTTTCGCGTAAAAAAGAATACGCGTGACACGCAGCAACGCCGTCCATGCGCCAGTCGAGGACTTCTCTCAACTCCTCATAGCAAAGATTAGTTAAAAAACTGGACAAACTTTTCGTAACGCCAACAATTAGGCCTACTGAATTTGCGACGGATAAATAACGCAGACGAAAGGCTATTACCAGACCGTAGGTACTTTTGCTCAATTAATTGACTATTTACAGTTATTTTTTAATATATTATCTTTAATACGTCCCTATTTATATAAATCTACTGAAACTCAAGCATATACGTGATTAGCGAAACAAACACAGATCCAAATAACTAAATATCGTCGAAAAATTCTGGCTAGTAGAGGAAGAATACTCATTTTAAACAAATTGGAATGCCTTGCGTATTACAGATTAAACATCAATATTCAACAATTTGTGTCGTTACTCATAGGCGTATTTTGGAGGTTGAATTGGTAGCATGTTTCAGGACCGGAGCATTTTCGCGACTCCGGTAGCAGCGAAGTTTGTAAACGCACTGCAAATTGTTCGCAGCCGTTTACCAGTTTTGACTATTCTGAGTAGCTACATAGGTTACTAGGTATGTTTGCTGTATGGTAATTTCTGTAATTGCAATTTAGAGCGTAAGTGTTAATTTGTTCACGTTGTAGCACACTATTTTCCGACTAACATATTAAATAAATTATTTTAAATATGAAAGCAAAGAATTCTTATAAGATAACATGCTTCTGTCTTTCTGATAAATGTTTCTTGCGGCACAAAAATTGTGCTTCAGTTACGCTAAAAATTACTGTTTTCTGCTCACACTGTGGTCAATATACCTGAACTTTCAGTACTATCTGCAACTATAGTAAAGCAAGAGACAATTTTGAAATTCCCGCCAGAGTTGGGCAATTTCGGTAACAAATAATCATTTTCGTGCTTAATTGTAAATGCAAATGTTCCACTGCAAACACCTGTAAACAGCTCATCAACAATTCAGACGCGAATATATGCGTATTTTAATGCATAAATTTGTGTAATTGCGGAAATAGGCTATTAGTTGTTTATTACAAGTACAAATCACGATGAGGTGGCCACGAAGATTGATTGGAAAGATTTTGGTCAGAACTGAGGTCTTACGTGCTGGTGAGAGGTGATACATGAGTATGAAGCAGTGTCGGAATAAGGGGAGGGGAATACGGGAGATCCCCGAGACAACTCGCCAGCCAGCGGTTTCGTCCCGCACACGCGAAAATCTGGGGACCGACCCATCTGAGAATCGAATTCGGATCGCCTTGGTGGGAGGCGAGTATTCCAACTGCGGCCGCTTGACCACGGAGACTGCTTTACAGAAACTGTCATTGTCTTTAATTATTCTTTCAGTGCGAAAAATCGCAGAACTAAGTATATGTCCCCACCCAAATTACTATATGTGAAACAGCTCTGTATGACAAAAAATGATTAAATCCACAAATCCTAGAAGGCTGCATTGGGCAGAAGGATTAACAAAGTTTTCAATTGCCATAGTTTCCAAAGGGGCATTATTCTCCAAGGACACCACACTAGGGGATGGATCAGTACCCCCGGGGATATAGCATTTTTTTTCTCTCTATATAACTTATGTTTCAGTAGGTTTTGGCGTGGCAGGGCAAATATAAGAAATTAATAAATTTGATGAAAGTGTTGCATCCTCGGTATATTTATTATTGTGTTATGAAAAAATCATAATAGATTATAAAAAACGATAATCTACGCATTGCCGAAGAGTAAAACGTAAAACTCTCTAGTCCCTGATTAATTAAAAAAAATATAAGTAATAAACGTTGAGAAGGAACGTTATATTTCCGTCGCCGATCTCACATTTTCGAAGAGGACCACACAGGCATTTTCAACGTCTGTTATGATATACAAATGTTTTGCTCTTTTTCTTAGGCCATAAATGATGACGACCACAATTTTACGTGTGAAAAGTTGAGATCTGGTGTTCTAGTAAAACTGTACAGGTATATATAAAAAAGTAGTATGTTTTGAGGTTCCGAGCAGCCTCTCAATGTTTGTCGGTTAAATTGTTATTCATTGTGTATATAAAATACTTTCTTACTTCAGACAGTTTGGAACATATTGTTCATAAGCTTATGGAAATAGTAACTTCCAGAAATATTAAAATGTTCCAAACTTATACAGAATCTTGGCTTACTGCATGTCAGTTTGATTTTAAGAGACCGTGCATAGCTGCAACCTCAATGATTCAGAAATAGTACAATTTTCAAAATGAGTAAAATTGTGCGTAAATGAGTCGCGGCATTTCATGTGTTGTATATATATAAATGCCATCGAACTAAAACACCTTAGCTATTTTTAAATAAAATATTACACTGTGAACATATCAAAATTTTGTATGCAAAATAAATTTAGAACACGCCGAATAATTATTATGTTGTGTTCCTGGCTAAAATTACATAGCCACCCTAGGGCTATTATGAAGAAAACAAAAACAGGGAAATTACTGAACGTATTTTCTGTAGGCTCACTTTGTTTTACCATCATAAAGACTGTTTTCATTTTAATATTCATACAAATCTAAACAAACCTAGTATAGGTAGTTCTGGTTTCTGCAAGTTGACAAACTTTACCGAATTTAATACACCAATACATAGGTCCCCTCCATCACGATTTCTGGTAACACAGCTTTCAAATTCTCTTTCACAGTTCCATAAATGCACGAAAAATTCTTATAGAGTGAAAATTAGGTAATTTAATCACACTTGGCACATCTAAACCACAACTCTCCGACGCTACAAATACTGTGGATTTGAGAAATAAATCGTACCTCGTTGAATGTGCAGATGTGAGAGTATTTAATCTCTTATACAATATTAATACAACATTCTTTAAATTTTGAACAGTTTTTAACATCCGCACGGTTTGGCAATTGCTGTATTTAAAAATGTAGGCCTAATTGTAAAAACCGCAAAGTTGTATTTCCCAAATGTGAAACTTGAAATATTCCTACGTTTCACGACTATTAAATATGCGACGTCGATACAAGTACCGGGACTAAAATACGTCGCCGCAATAACAAAATGATACATAAGCTTGGCAAAAAACCTTGTTTACAAACACTACGCAACTACGACGTGCGCTTCCATATTTGCTGGGAAAATGTGAATCAAACGATAGTTTCCTTCAGTTCACAACATTTGATGCGTGTTCTTGAGCAATTACTACACGGAAACTGTAAACTGGAAAGCCACTTCAAATTAAAACAGTCTCGTGACTTTTGTTTGCACGAGTCACGACGGCCATTTTGCCAGGAAGACAACTACAATCGATCGGGTGTGTTCGGCAATGTTCGGGGTACGTTCGTACGATGCGTAAATAATGCGGTATTCTGTAGTAAATAATATTGTACAACGACTATAAATGAAGCACGCTATTTCCCGAAACTACGGTAGTACAGTTTTCTTTATTAAACGACGCTGTAAGTCAGATCTACATACCACATGTTTGGTACCGAAATTACAAGACTTCAGTACCAGATTTCTTAATACGAATTAACCAAACGGGAAAAAATTTTGAAAGCTTGAAAATCGTACAATAATTCACATGAATCGTACAACCGTACAATAGGGCACAAAATCGTACATTGTACGGGAAAATCGTAAGAGTTGGCAGGTATGCAGTAGTTACTGGTAACAGAGCTGCGGGAATTTATCTGCTGGTAAAAACATGGCAGCTTTCTAAATACCAAATTATACTAAATAATTTAAAATTTATTACTGCTAAGACAAAATTTCTGGGCTTTCG